>MJUU01005965.1:147415-166178 GCA_002080025.1 Modiolus philippinarum | reverse complement strand
ACGATTGGAAAGTCAAAATCATCACGTTTGTCATATAATCTAGATTTCAGACGTCCATGTTCGTCAATGTATAACAAAAGGTCAAGGTATGAAGCAGAATCGGGTGTATCGGTTGTCTCTTTAATTTCAAGTTCATTGGGGTAGATACGATGTAAATATTCTTTAAATCTTGGGTTGTTAAGAGAAAGTATATCGTCTATATATCTGAAGCTGAAATTAATAGTCTGGGCTAGTTGTTTTTGTTTCTGTTGTATCAGCCCTTGTAAAAACTTTGCTTCATACGAAAAAAGGAAAAGGTCAGCTAAAAGTGGCGCACAATTTGTTCCCATAGGAATCCCTATTGTCTGTTGAAAAACACGGCCTCCACATTCAACAAAAATGTTGTCGATCAAAAATTCAAGCATCCATATCCATTGCTCCATATCCCCTCATTACTTATAATAATATTTTGGCAGTTCAAGGTAATATAATTTATATCTACCGAAATATTTATCCTCATTTGTAAAATAAAGCTATTTAAGTGTTGTGATTGTCTTCTTTTGGTATTTTGTCGGGCAACGAATGCCAGTGATTGTTTGAACACTTTGCCAGTTAATTTTATGCTTGTTGACAACCACGCATTCATGAATTTTATGGAGCATGGATGGGGCGCTGCTCGACAATAAGCCACGAATTCCACTCAATCCGGTGCTAGGGCCCGTCACAAACTTACTATGAGGTATGAGCAAAGCTCATAGATGAAGGCCTCATTATGACTTCAAGATGAAGAACAACAAAATGAGCGTTATTCCATTGCTTTCTTTTTACAATGTATTTGTAGAGACTTTGTCTCATGTACATTTACTCCATATCCCCTCATTACTTATAATAATATTTTGGCAGTTCAAGGTAATAAAATTTATATCTACCGAAAAATATTTATCCTCATTTGTAAAATAAAGCTATTGTAACTGGTAACTTCTCAAGCCCACTTGTAACACTGGTGTATAATTTTTGAGATTATGTAGTCTTTGGGTGTTTTTTTCCTTACTATTTTACTGCCTTTATTGGGTTGAATAGTCTATATGAAAGTATTTTTCTTATACTAGTAGGTAGCCTGAATTTATTGTATAATTTTGTTGGTGTTTGTGATTAGGGAAAAATAAAAAACCTGGCATTAAGCCAAAATGGAAGTTTTTCAGATTGAAAATGAAATCAGGATCTACAAAAAAGATATATGAAAAAAAAAGGAAATGGGGTAAATGTCAAGGAGACAACATCCCATCTCCAGGTTAAAAACGACCCAAAACAAAGCATTCTGACCTCTGAATGTATTCTGAATTGTAAAATATACAATTTCGTTAGTCTAATTGCAACATTAGTGCATATGATTTTTAGATTATGTAGTCTTGCTGTGCACCGTTCCTTCGGTATTCTACTGCCGTTATTTTGTCGAATAGTGTTTACTATATGTATAATATATTCATCTGTCGTTATTTGGTTGAATAGTCCATATAAAAGCATTACTCTTGTGCTAAACCATAGCCTGTAGTCTATAGCCTTGTTGGTGTTTGTGATTAAGGAAATGACATTTGGTGAAAAGGCTTAAAAATTTTTTCATTCGATTAAAATTTTACCAAGTTAAATTTTACAGATCCGCAATTTTCATATTAAATATGTAACCTAAAGTTTCGCCTGTTTTGATTTCGACTTTCATTTTAGATTTTCATATGCCGTTGTCATAAATCCCGAATCATAGGTTACTTTAAACAGTTTCCAGTCTTTTAAATATTTAAACCAATAACTAAAGTTCAGCCGATTTCTTTTTTGTCCATAACTGCTGTCTATAATTTTCTGTAGCTAAAAATCTTAATTTGATATTTTTGTAGGCGACAGATTATCAGGAAAAATTGCACAACCAGGTGAAACAGTTACATATCAATTTACACTTCCAACCCCATATGAACCTGATCCAACAAGAAACCTGTCGTGTTTTGTTGGATATTATATGTCAAATGCAAATTATGTTAAAGATGTCAACAGTAGATTGTTTGGAGTAATGAGAGTCTGTACCGAAGAATCAGTTGATGACGAAGGAAACTTGGTATGATATTTTGAATAGCATTTTGCATTATATATATATTGAAATAAGGGCTTGCAAATTTTTCTAAATATAGACCTTCGCACATACCATTTCAGGTTCTTTTGGTTGTCTATGATTTTTTTTCACGTTCATCAGCATAAGATTCTATATCGTTCATCCAAAAACACTAATACATTTAATATAGGAACTTATACTTAGGCTTAGAGATAGGATTACTGTAATAGATAATCAAGACTGAAAAGATTCACTTAGGGTTGCTCACTCATCACATTTGTGAATTTGTGTCATATAAAGGAACTCCTCTGGTGTTCTCCAGTTCAATGATTGAAGAAATTTGGACACGGACCCCACTTTTTATTTCATGAGTGTCTGTTATAGGTCATATTGAGGCAATTGAAAAGTTTTCATAAAATTCTTGATATAACTTCCTAGCTTTTAGACAGAAAATTAGTCCTTATGTCAAATGAAGAGAAAATCCAGAGAAATCAATTTCCCGCCAAATTCTTTGTCTCTAATATCTGTTAAAACCACTCAGACCTATTTATTTCTTATTACCATTTCATTTAGTCAACAATGCTTAATCAATTTATATAGGTTTCAAGAAATATTTGATATAAACAACATCAGGGGTTAACCTCCTTAAAATTACGACCAGTAATAAAGAACGAAAAGTTTGAATCTAGATGAACCTAAGGGTTCGTTCAAATTTAATTGATGCTGTTTTCGTCGCAGCAAATAAAGTGATGAAAAAAACGAAGAGCCTGAGCCTGCAGGCTTGCAAGTTTGGTCATACACTATTTACTGTGGTGTTATTTTTTTCACAAGAAGTCGCTACGAACTTTCATATAGATCTTAATACTACAAATTAAACTGGACCTTACACAGTCATACGAAATATCGTATGTGTGATTGCGGAAAATGTGTATGTAGGAATTAGAACCGCTATATTGTATATTGAAATGAGTAATGTAATCTTGGAGGGGGGGTCAATTTTGTATAATGATTCAGAAAAAAAACACATATTTACCCTGTTTAGCACAAAACATGCAGTTGTCTGCTTGATCAACTTTTTCAAGTGACTGAAGCAATGCTGAAAATGTCACTGCCAACGTAAAAATGGCTCATATATATGGATACATTTACAGGTGAACGCGGAGAAAACATTCCCACTTGTAGGAATAGACATTGATGAAACAAAATCATGGTATTATGACGAAAACAAACACAATGGTGTCTTCCATGTTGATTGTGACAGAAAAGGTCGATGTCCAGCTCCTGGGGAAGACGAGTCACAGCTAACTCTGTTTCCATGTATGTTTGTGTATTGTTCTCTTGTAGATCTCATAGTGCTTACTCCCATTTAGTCCACTTGACTATTGTGTTGATAATGTGAGCATTAGATATTAGCATCATATTGACAATGCCATTTTCGTTCATTTTAGTGTAACTCGCATCTTTTTCAAACAGTCCCAAAATATCTTTTCTCTAAAATCTAAGTTCGTTAGTTTTAGCTAAAAATGGTCAAAAATGCGTGTTTTGCGCACTGCAATTTGTAGCAGGGAGAAGGGTAAGTGAATTTAAAAAAATAGTCCAAAATCAATTAAAAGATTGAAAACACAATGAAACAAAGACGTCACATAATAACAAAGAGAAGAAAATGATCACACAGACAGATGAACAACAAGGACCCAATACCCATTAGTAAAATAGAATAAGGGGCACCTTTAGAGTCGGCATCTTGAGTTTCTTATCAGGCACCAGCCGTGTTGAAAAGACTATTAATACTATTAGGTGGATACTTATACTAGTGGACATAACGTCCAATCAGTTTAATAGCTACTATTTTGATTTTAAAAGAACAGTCTGGAGTATCTCAGAAATTAAGATAGATTTATTTTGAAGAAGTCCGTTTGTCCAAACTTTTGGTTCTTTTTTACTTTTGTTGGGGTCTTTATTGAATACTAAAATCATTATGCCAATGTTAACCACTTTTACATCTGGAGAAGAATACTCTGATTATATCCTGAAACAAATCAGACGAAATTGCAATTGTTTTGTATATTCAGGTATTTATCAAGACATTTCATGTAATATATTACAGGTCAGATCATTGCTTAGCATTTGACCATATGCCACAACATTTTTTGATCATTTAAATTATTTCGGCTTACTAAAATAGTCTATACTTGAATTTGTGAAATTATATACATGGATTACTTTCTTGTATGCATCCAACAAAAGCAGGTCCAAAAACATAGTACATATTTTTCATGATCAAACATCTTTTTGTTCAATTGTTATTTGTTTATTTAATTTTGGGAAAAAATAACATCATTATCGTCGAGGAACGGTAAGAAGTTACACTTAGATCTTATATTAAGAGGCAACACTTAAATCAAGCTTCTGAAACAACTGAAGCATACCAAAACGTACATTTGCAAGAATCGTGTGTAAGAGGATCTTTTCAATTAAAGTTCAATCATTTTTATTCAAAATGGCGAAAACAAGGGGATAATTTGCAAACCAATGTTTGTAAGTTTTTTTTGTTATTTTAACAAACTGAATTGTAATCTTTTAGTAATAAAACTTAATTTTCATTGTGAGAATGCATGATGATTAGAATCATAGCTTAAAATATGGCGTGTATGGTAAATATAGACAGTAAGGTGAAAACTTATTTTCGGGGTGGGGAATGCCTGGGCGATTTTGCCTATAAATAACTAAATACCGAAGTGAATTTCAATTCTGCATATGCGCATTTCAACAACTTATGTCTCTTCAGTGCAGATAAACTCTAAACGTTAGTAGACCATAAACTCAAAGATGTTTTAAACTGATAGAGAACAAATAACCAATACGATTTAAATGTAAAGCTAAAATTAACTTAGGACAGAGCTTTGCACGAGGGAGATACTCCTTAGTTTTCAACAAAATTATATATCGTAAGGTTCCAAATAGAATCGGCTTTCGGGTCAGCACCGAAGTACTGACCTCTGGGTTGGTGAATACCATCGGGGACTAACAGTCCACAGGCAGTGGCATCGATCAAGTGGTAACAAATAACTAAATACCAAAGATACTGTGAATTTATATTCTGCATATGTGTATTTCGACAACTTATGTCTCTTCAGTGCAGATAAAATCTAAACGTTTGGAAGACCATAAGCTCAAAGATGTTTAAAAATCTTTATATTATGTACATCTCGAACAAATAATTTATTTTCACCAAATGTCACGAAAAATTATTTATTTGCATTTATAGCAAAAACTTTTCTCTTCAAATCAAAATCAAATTATTTCTTTTCATGACTAGTATGATTAGAATATTTATTTCAATGGCACCACGATTAAAAAATCACCGAAGCCCCAACCCGAGGCAAAGTATGGTATTCATTCTGCAATTATTTTCCAAAAATGTTTTTGAGTTGATGAAGACGAAACGGTAAATGAACAGCAACAGATATGATAAACAACAAAGAAGCCGGAAAAATAACTCTACAAAGCCTAAAAGTGTTTACATAACAAAAAATACGCGAACTCTCAAAATACCATTGCCTGATATTGTAGTTTTTATGATAATAATTAAAGTCGTTACCAATCACCGACAGCTGAGTACCCGACTTTTTCGTTTTAGTATGACGGTCTGCACGCATGGAGCTGCTCATACTTACCTGAAAAAACCTCATGTTTTTTATGGATTTCACACTGTTAGTGCTGTAGTTCTGGGCGTTTGTTTTCATCTTATTTTTTTTGTTGTTTTATCTTTGTCATGTTGCCACCATTGGTGTTACAACTGACCTGTCTTTGTATGCGGATTTTTTTCTTCGGTATTCGTTGGCCAATATATTCTTAAATATTTGTCTTTGTCTGGGATTCTATATTGCATTATTCTCTCACAATGGACGGGATAAATGGTTAAATGCTGGATATGGAGTAAATGTACATGAGAAAAATCCCTACAAAATAAAGCAAATAGGATAACGCTTTTATGTTGTTCTTCATCTTGAAGTTCCCATAAGGCGTCCAACAATTAGAAACACTCAGCTGTAACCCCATAGTAAATTAAAGACCACCAAAAGCAGTGAGTATCTTTAGCAACTTGTAAATAAATTATGTGTACAAATGGCGCACGCAATAAATGTACATGTTGCCGCAAGCAGTTTTCCCATGAACCCACCAAAAAGTTTTTTCAAGAATAACAAATATCGATGCTGCTGTAAATTTATCTGCATACAGCCATTTCGACAACTTATGTCTCATCAGTGCAGATCAAATCAAAATAACGGTATTTGGAAATAAAGTAGTAAGTTGCCAAACATCGAACACAAAGAATTGAAATAACAATGAGTGTTTTATTGCAAAAGTATTAATTTTTCTAAAATTTCGGATGCTCCTAACAAGTTTCCATTATATTTTCTTACTGCCCCCAAACAAAGATGAATGAGGGAATTTTGAGGTCATTGTTTTCACCGAGAATCAATTATACACAAAAAAAGATTTAATACATCTAGTGAGAACACTAATCAATTTTTGTATGTAAAGCACATTATTACAACTGCCTAACCAAAGAAGTAGATATTGATAAAAAACACCCGGTAGTGCTACATGCAGAAGAGTTTCATTTGACAAAGATGAGAACATTTCCATTCACAGGTCATTCAGGTCCTCCTTGAATATCCAAATTAAAAATAACAAAATCAAGACCCGCCATACCTATACTGGTACCAAACTTACACAAAAAGCCATATTAGGAGAGATACATCGCCGTATGTTCATCTTCTTCAACTACCAAGCATATTGCGAAACTATTCATGCCTGAAGCGACATCAATCACATGTGGATACTTAAAAACTCGAAGTATTTATTGGAAAATCTTAAATCCCGTTTATCCTCTCAAAAACATTCTCTTAAAACATTTGATTTTTCCACAGTGTATACAACACTTCCTCAAGATAAACTAAAATCACGAATCAAAATTATCATTTAAAAAGCCTTTGCCGCTTCAAAAAAAATGCTGCATTAGGTTATAAATCCACATTTTTTTCAAAACCAATTATAAGGAAAAGTATGCTACGATGAAAAACAGTTTTGCAGTATGCTTGATTTTATAATATGTGTGTCACATTTGGAGGTGCTATATATCAACAGCAAGTTGCCATACCAATGGGCACTAATTGTGCACCTCTACCCGCAGATTTGTTTATATATTCTAACGAGACTGATTTTTTTTCAGGGACTCGTAAAAGATCATAAAATAAAAGATGCTAGATCCTTCAATCTTACATATAGATATATTGATGGTGTTTTTTTTCCATCAATTATGCATCTTTTGCTAAGTGGATCCCATAAATATATCCGCAAGATCTAGAGATAAAGGAAACGAAAGAAACTACCGAATCTATATCATATTGGACTTTACATCTCGACTTTGAAGAAAATGGTCATCTCGGTACTAAATTTACGACAAAAGGGACGATTTTAATTTCAAAATTATTAATTTCCCTAACTTGGACAGTAATAGTCCAGCTTCTCCTGGTTAGGGGGTGTATATTTCACAGCGAGAGCTAGCACAAATTATAAAAACTTTCTAATCAGACATAGTTATCTCCGTGATCGCCTTATTAATCAAGGCTTCAAAAAATTCCGTCTCATACGATCATTAAAAATTTTCTTTAATAGGTAGCAGTCCCTTATGGATAAATTTGAAGTTTCCGTCCGAACTCTGATTCAAGATTCTCTCTGTACTTTATAATCGGATGATCATTTCTTTTAAATGTCTACGATTTTTCAATGGCATTTGCTGTTGATTTTCTACCGGACACTGCCATAATGGTAGGGGAGGTTTGTCTAGCCATAAAACCGGTTTAACCCACCATTTCTTTTGAAATGCCTGTACCAAATCAGGACCATAACGGTCTACAATTTTGCATGTTATTTCCACCTGATTTGTCTGAATTGACTTTGGCTCTTGACCATTCTGTTCGGTAATTTTGTTATTACCCCCATTTAAAATTGTTAAGCTAAGGGTAATTTGTGTGGCTCTCAAGATTTAAAGTTTTTGTCAATTAAAATCTAGTAAAACATTGTTATGTGGCAAAAGTTCTGAATATACTTCAAGTTAACAATTATTTTGATATTGACGAGGTATATTTTTTCATTTTTTTAGGAATCTAGTCATTCCCGCTTGCTGGTATTTCAGGCACTTACTTCTGCCTGCAAGTATACAAGAATTCCTATCTCGAAGTTCCGGTATTGAATGATATTAATTAGCTATCAACTGAACTAAACAAGATAACATTTTTTCTCGTCAAGTCTTTGGTAATGGATTCTTCATCTTTATCTTGTTGTTCGCTTACTAAAGTTGTTTATTTTTTATTCCAGATAAGAAAAAATACTTTAGTTCCCGTGACTGAAGAATAGTATTATAAATATATTTGATTAAGATGAAAATGTTGAATGTTAATCTTTTTTTTTCTTTCAGCATTTAACGGAAAGCAGTATGGAAACTTACGAGGGTTGGATGTTTGTGTTGGAGACCGTGTTAATTTTCCAGTTGCAGCATTTGCAGGCTTTCGATCTAACTATCAAACATTTATATTTGAGGGAAACAACATTTTCTACGCGAATCGAAAAATTGACGTTGCTACAGTCTCACCAGGATTTGGATCTTCAATATCAATGGTTGCTCAGGAACCAGGTATATATATTTACAACACAATTACCTTTCTTAAAATATCTAGTTTATAACAAATGCAGTGTCAGCACGATTGTGATCTAAAATTAAAAAAAATTAAGAGATGCTTTCACTATCAAATATGTTACTTAACTGATTTTCTGTTACAAAATGAAATAATCTTTGCATTACAAAGAAAAAAAACCATGACTTGCAAGACAGGACAAAAGCTTGAAAATATTACAAACCATAATTTTCATTATTTCGAAGATTTTGGTCCTGAAAAAAATGGCACAATTCTAAGAAGATATGATATTTATACAATATTACAATGGCGTTACAATCATTTCGAACGATTTATTAAGGTCTTTTCGTTTGATTCTTCTTCTTCTTCTTTTCTGTCTCATTTTCAGAAATTGACCGGACATATCCTTTCCATATTTTGGGACAATAGTCTAGACCATGTCTACTTGATAAGATATAGGGAACGGTCGGAAATCTTTTTTCGTTCACGATTTTTCGCCCAAAGTCCGAAAAACGTTGTTATTGGATATATTCGGAAACCATAAAGATAGCTGATTAAGTGTAATGGCAAAAATATTTGTTAGGTCATGACAGACATTCGTTACATTCGGGCCGAAACTCTACGATCTACCTACCCTTCATGAGTTATACCCCTTGAAATTTTCGTCACATATTTGAGTATGTTTTTTCTCGAAAACGGTAAGAGATAGAAGCCTGAAACCTTTTTTACTCATCTTGGGTGATATGTGTTACATCTCAAAATGCTAAGGGCAAACGTCATAGGCCAGTTTGAAATTTGACCTCAGACCTTGTCATTAGATTAACTCGGAAACTGTAATAGATAGCTAATTAAATGTAATTGAGAAAATGTGTGTCTTGTTGAGTACATCGGCAAACGAATACCGAAGCAAGAACGAGGAAAGGGAAAATTTAAAATTTACAAATCAACATTTGTTACATTGGGTCCAAAATAATTGGACCAACTGTTATGAGCCTATGAGCCAAAACCCGATTTTTGATGTCCGATTTTGGGTTTTTTGCTTATAGCGCAAATGCCATTGAAAATACAAGAAGACTTTCATTACAAAAAATGTTCAGGTACACGTGACCTTCAAAATGAGGTCAATGTCAAAGGTCAAGGTCATAGTCAAAAATCTTTTCTTCATGTTCAAAGAATCAATAAATGTACGTATCAAGTTTAGAATGCTGGTTTAGTGATGAATAAAAAATTAGGACATTATGACGCAACTTCTGGAAAAGACCTATCAATTGTTCTTCGATCAATTGACATACTAATTTTAACTGAATATTTCTTGTCCATTTTCGAAAGACAACTACTTCAACTGGATTCATTTTAATAAATTAGCCACCTACAAACCCCAAATCCCAAGTAACCGCAATTGTTTACCAGGAAGCAGCTTTATTCGAATCGACGTTTATGTGTGCTAGTATTTTTTTTTAATTACACGGCGGTTTACGACTATTAATAGCAGAAATTTGTTTTAAAACCATTTTATAATTTCGTTTTCACAGGGTATAGGTAAATTTATTTTGCAGATTGAATAATTTTCATTAATCCAGGATCGTATGTTGTAACAAATGGTATTGCGAATGAATCGGTAGAGCTCTCCCACGGAGAGAACAGTGGCTTTTAAGATGTAATCTGCAATATACTTGTGTGGATTAAGACATTCTTTCTCGTTTATTCTTATATTTTATTAGATAATGTATTGGTCTCTTATGGTAAATATTTTTGAATGATATCATTTGGTAATTGTATCTATATGTCTAAGAATCTCAGCCTCGAGTTATTGCAATCTAGTGTAAATACATAGATGGATGTATGGTATTCAGTAATGTATTGCGCTGTGAATGATCGTCTGACGATTTAGTCAAGATAAAAAAGCAGTAGTTAGAATTTCGCTTCCATTCTTTAAAAATTCTTTTCTTAAGATCTTCTTCGAATGTATTCCTTACTTTTATATATCCTTTCCTAGATATTTAATTACAAGGTTGACAAAGCTTGTTTTGACTTTTGTGCCTATTACCATTTCCTTTATTTGGCGATGAATAGATCCATGGAAACAATATTAATCAGTTTTAGTTAGTTTTTATTCAATGGTTCAGTTCATATGAAGTATATAAAATTTTAAAGGAAAGACCAAGAACATTTTAATATGAATTTAATGACAATGTAAAAAGCGGTATAATTTCTTCAGTCAGCATGCAAATGAGGACGATATTACAAAATGGATATAAGTATTCTTAGAGAATACAATGCGACATTAGGTATGTTCAAGATAATATAATCTCAGCCACCTAATGGTTAAATTACAACTATTTTTCGTCTAAGGCTACATATTTTATCATCCGGAGTCTGTTATTTTCTTGTTTTGACTTTCTACTGGTGTAAACTTTTTAATATCTCGATTTACTTATCAGTCTTCGACAAAACATGTTTTGAGGTTGAGGGATTCATATATGCTCTTGCTTTTTAGATCATCTTAGTTTTGTTTCAACCACATAGCCTCATCTTCAGCATATACGGACATAACTGCACGATATATATTATTTTTGTTCTCTTCGTAGGTGAATGGTTAATCAAGAGTGCACAGTTAGATCAACAGGAACGTGGGATGGTATTAGTTTTCAACGTACATGAATGCAATGAGAGATCAAGGCTTCCTCCGCCCTCTTTAATGCCATCGGGTGGTATTGTTAGACGATATTATATAGGAGCCGTCCCAGTCATTTGGGATTATGCTTCAACGAAAATTCAACCAGTTACTCTTGAGTCATTACTGAAGGAAACTACGTAAGTTTACACAGTGTTCCGCTGCGCATTGCAATTGCACATTTGGAAAAATGGGTTTTGTTTGGTTTAATGGGCGGAACATGCTTTTTACAGGGTTTTCTTTACTGCATAATTGACTAACTATTGTGAAACGTCAAATTCCCTCTATGAATTTAGTCCCTTTTCCAGTAAATAATGTTTATTATAGAATCATTTTAAAATATCTATGTCAAAAACATGGTGACATTTACATTTTTCGCCTTTTCCGTAGTTGAAATTATAAAACGTTCTATAAACAAAATTATTTTTAAAAATTGTCATGGACGAAAGGTTTGTTTCTGTCAGGTTAAAGTTCACCTTTCCATATTTTCTGTGCATTCTATGTAACTTTAGGCGAATAAGTAGCAAATTCTGGAAAAATTCTGGAAAAAACTAGCATTCTAACCCATGCTATATATTGCAGATTTCACATTTGTAGGATGGGGTCTTCAATTTTGCCGATTTATAACAATATCTCATGGATTCAAAAATTAGTGTCTAACTACCTGCAATAAACTGGACAACAGATTTCTCCAGTACCTTTTCATTGACATAATTACTAACCTTGGGAGTGTCTTGTTCTGTGCATAAAGAAATTAAAAAATATGATATAAATGTACATGGGATGAAACCCTACAAAAACATGCCATGGTAAAGCAAAAAAAAACAATGCTTTTGCTGTTGTTCATCTGGAAATCGCCATGTATCCTCCATTATATGTAATGTGAAAAAAGATATCATGATGGAGAACAAGTCAAATCTGAAAGGTAAGGACTTAATACTTGTTCTTGTAAACGAGAAGATTATAAGAATCTAACACCAGGGGAAGTGCGAGACGGGAGAATCTCAGACATCCAAGGGTAAGATTTCCAGTCTCGGACGAAGCTTGCTTTGTCCGAGATGATTGAAATCTTATCCAAAGGTGTCTGAGATTCCCTTGTCTCGCACTTCCACGAGTGTTTGATTTTATTTCTCATTGTATTCACCCTAAAATTTAAAAAATCCACACAAAATATCGTTCCCTTTTCATCTGTTGAGACAAAGAGTTATGTCCCTTTATGTAACGTCATAAAATCAGGAATGTATACCCGAGAGAGCCATATTTTCCTGTGAAATTTTACTTCAAATGATAACAATTTTATAATACGCAGATTAAATGCAATTTTTTTATGATCATTAATAAGGACAGGTGTCAACTACAGACCATAATATACAATCACGATATTTGCCGGTAAACTGCACGTGATTTTTTTGTCTTGCACTAGTATAAGACAATATGAATCTATCACGGGTGTGTGTGCGAGACAAGGAAACCTCACACACCCAAGGGCAAGATTAAGGTTGTCTCTGACGAGGCTTCGTTTTCTCACCCTGCCAACACGCACGGGCAGTTGCTCATTTTGACATTGGACATTTAGTAGAGCGGCAGAGACCAGAAATTTCAAAATTTAAATGACCCACATACCCTATTCGATATCTATACCTTTTTGGAAAGCTTAGGTCGTGTACATTTCAAAAATGTTTGTCGTAAAAATCAAATGTGGTAGAAAAGGGGATAAATTAGGGGTCAAAGGTCAATCAGTAAAAAATGAAAACATGGGTTATATTCTGATTTTCAGCGTTTCAAGGCATAAAAACTGATACAATAGAACTTTTTTTTATTACTTAGCAAATTTAAATGTAAAAAAAACATGTCGTCAGAATTTATGACGTCTCTTATAACAGAAATTGACGTTCCTTTGATGTTATAATAAAGAGCTATGTTTTAAGCTTAAAAACATTATAAGGAATTTTTTTTCCTGATTGTGATATTCAAAATGAGTTAAATTTAATCTAAACAATCGAAAACAATATTTAGTAAGCGCTAAACTTCGTAAATCAATCTGTGTTAGCACGTATAGCACGTAGCCTGGCATGTTGGTAGGAGTCGGATTTATAGACAACACGCAAAGTATATGAAGTAAATTTTATAAATCTAAATATGACTCTGTTTTATTTATTTGTTGCAACCTACTCGATTACTTAATCTTCATTTTATTTCTTATTTAAAAATAGTGAATGTAGAAACTCCCCCTTTTCAAAAAAGCTACAAAAGGATTGACTGTTGATTTGCAACAAATCTCGACATATATTCGCTATGTTTGTACACAGATGGTGGTCGCACTGACACCATATTTCGCCTAGTAAGGATATAAGTAAGAAAATGTTTTAGTTATAGAGAGTGCATGACTCACTTTGAACTTGTCTCATTTTCGTGAAGGCCCTCTTATAAATATTCAAATAAAAACACTGCAAATATTGAATACAATAATACAATAACATACGCATTATTATATGATGTAAATTTTATTTCAAATAACGTGTTGTTCATATTACTAGCTGTTTAACGTAGTTGCTGTATTCTTCCGTGAATGGCCTTTTCCATGAAAGACAGTTGTATTTTACGGAAGAATTGGGATGTCTTCCCCTAGTGTGAGAAGTTCTTTGCATTTTACACACGTTTTACTCGTAAAAAGAAAACATTTCTTACTTATGAAAGTTATCACTGATCCTTAATGTTTGCAAGTCTATGTATTAGTTTCATCAAAGGATTGTGTCGTGCAAAAACACCGTCTTTAGTTGGCTATGGAGTTACAAATGAGCTATATGTTTTTTATATCATCTCTTTCATTTGTTTGCACTAAAAGGATAATAATTGTAGATATAACCACCCACAGAACCAAACTTAACTTTTTTAGTATTTTGATCAAGCTTAGATCCGTCCAACATCTAGAACCTTTGTTCATTGCAAGCATGATTTTGCTGAAATGTTTTTAAATATGAATGAAAGGACATACAAGAAATCATAGTTTTCTGTTGCTTTTGCACCTAATTTGTTTGTTTGTTTTTTTTTTATTTTTTGTCCTTTGGATTTCGACTCTTGACAATTCTTTTTAGTAATTATGTTATTACCCTTATTTGCTATTTTTCTTAATCAGTTTTGAATTTGTCGTCTGGTGCAGATTGGCAAACCACAGTCATATGCAATCAATCAGGTTTTATCTGGTCCATTCTTTTAATTTCTAATTAATATTCAATCGAAATCATGGTTGACTAGCCTTTTCGTGGTTTAGAATGACGGGTCATTTAATTCTTGAATTATAGAGCATCTCAAACATCTTTTCTAAACCACCTTATAAGATGTAGCTATCTAGTTTAAGAATATTAAAAACACTTATTGCATATACAAAACACCTGACTCGAACTCGAAAAGCGTAAAAAATCATACCATACCTGCTGCCTGCATGTATGTTGCGTTGGCATTACCTCTGATGTTGTAAACACTTCCCAGAAAAGGAACACAAAACCAAAATAAACAAAAAATCAAACATTACAAAAACAAACCAAAAAACACAAAAAGGATTAAAAAACAAACAAACAAATAAACAAACAAAATAAAACCAAAGAAATAAAACCAAAGAAAACAAAACAAAAAAAGAAAGCAATATCATATCCCCCCCCAAAAAAACAAGAAAAAGAACAGAACAAAAAAAAAACACGAGGAGGAAAAAACGCAAAAACAACATAAAAAAATATACAATCACAAATATTTGTCAACGTCCAATGAAAAAACGACCTTAGCTTCCTTGACATGTATCTGTTAAACTGCGCATAATATATACTTATTTAGACTGTGGGAGTTTTTCAGGTTTACCAACTACTAGCAATACTAATCACACAAACCTTTCTTATACAAATCAAACACACCCTCATATCAAATCGTAAATTTATCCCAAAAACACGCACGATTTGCCTTGAATACATCGTGTATCAATAAATTTAAACATAAAGCAGCAAAACTAACAAGGGGTATGTTTAGAAACTAAGGAATCGTTAATCAACTGAATGAATTTGATCGATTAATTTAATAATAGACTGATTGACGGACTAAATACGAAATATTTACAGAGTGCATATTTTAATTTTAAACAATTTAAATGCATTTAAAACATAATTGGTTAGTGCTTTGACAAAAAACACCATCGAACTTGTTAAATAGGGCGTGCAGTGTAACTTAAAACAATAACTGCATATTGTAATTGTTTATTTTGTGTTAAATTCGAGAAAAACGCTGATTTTTGGGTTGATTTTATGGGTATTTTCTAATCTTCTATAAAAATAGAACGCGAATTCGAAGAATGATCTATAACGTGAAAATGTTTCAGCAGTTATCTCTTTTTCATGTAATAATGCCATTTGTAGATAAGTTTCCGTTTACTAGGTAACAAGCCCAAAAGATTAATTGGTGTGTCGACATTCAGTTTAGGGTACTGTCATTCAATTGCAAATATCACATTGTTTCTACCACATTTCATTTTTACGACAGACATATTTCAAAAATATAATAATCAAGCTATCCAAAACGACTGAGAAATCGAATATGGTATTTGGGTCATTTAAACTTTTTAAATAAGCGCTTTTGCTTAATTCGCAGCTCTACTAATTATGTTTCGTATAATTGAGCATAACTTTGGATTTCTGTTGACACTAAATAATTCAAAACATACTACATTACAAAATTATTTACTTGGCTTACTGTGGCTTCTCATTTGTGTTTACTTACACACTGAAATCGTTGATCTGAAATTTGACCTTCCTGATTACTGTTTACTTACGGGAGTTACGTCTCCTTTTTATGACCTCATGAGATTCGAGCGGGATTTTCGAATGTTGAGTATTACGTTATTTTCAGAATTATCTGGTACATATAATAGGTGTCAAGAATTAAAGACACAGGTTGTTGGAAAATGTGCTTCTTTAAAAAGGAAAAACAGGAATTTGAATATCTAGCAGACACAAAAACCGCGGGATAAAGATCATTTGGTGTTCTCATCCATGCGGGTGGGTGAGACGGAAAAATCTCACCCAGACATTGAGTACATAGAAAGCACTACAGGTAGGATGAGAAAAGGAAATCTCACACTGCTAAAAATAGCATCTGCTCTGTCTCAAAAGTGAGAAATAATTTTCCTTAGTCTTCAGTCAACTTATTAGCTCCCCTTTATTCTAGTAAGTTTTCTAGAGGATTACATACACGGAGCATGTTTTAGAATATGGAAGTATAGTTGAATGAAATTTGGGGACACAATGCTTGCAAGTACCTCAGAATGGGAACTTCAAGATGGAAAAGTTGTTGTCATTACGTTTTCGCGGTTCCTTTCTTTTCTTTTTTCTGACTGATTATCCCTGTTTTTTTTTTTTTTTTTTTTTTTTTTTTTTTTCAAAAACATTCTAATTCAAGCAGCTATTCTAGATTTTGTAGTGTTTTAAATTTTCAAAGGCAGATGATAATGATGGTCACTCCTCTAGTTTATAATAATAAACTTTTGAAATTAATATTTTCAAAAAAATATTGGTCGATGTACTTTTTTAAATATAAGCTCCCGAACTTTTGCCGGTAACCAGAGTTCTCTAGACTTTTTATACATTTACTAAGCATTTAAAAGCATTTTATGCTTTTAAAAACAGCCAAGGGATATTAAAAATTTCATCAAAATTTGTCAAATGTCTATTAAAGATGTAATTATATTTTAAACACCAGAAATTGTTTTTGCCTTTAAACAAATCAAATTTGTTTAAACGAAAACATTGCAAAGAATGTAGTCTGTGTTTTTTATTCATTTTTCAATTACAAAAACAGGATAACAGTAAACACCTACAATGCCCAAAAACTATAATCACATGCCACATTTCACAAGTGAACTGCACCAGAAAAACAATAAAAAAGATACAAACAAAAATACCGTTAGGAACTCCGAGCATGTATTTAATTATACCCCACGCAACGAAGTTGCGGAGGGTATAATGTTTTTGACCCGTCCGTCCGTCCGTCAGTCCGTCCGTCCGTCAGTCCTGTTCTCCTCTGTAACCGCTTGACGGATTGCTTTCATATTCGGCAGAATTGTTGGTCATGATGTGTAGATGTGCATACTATACCGCCATATTGATTGGATAATTTTTGTGGGAGTTATGGGACTTAGACTATTTTCAGTTAAAATACCAAAGTATTATCTTGTCACTGCAACTCCTCTGAAACCGCTCAATAGATTGCTTTCATATTTAGGAGGGTTGTTGGTCATGATGTGAAGATGTGCATACTTTATTGCCTTATTGATCGGATTTTTTTTATGGGAGTTATTGGACTTAGACTATTTTCAGGTAAAACAGCAAGTATCATCTTGTCACTGCAACTCCTCTGAAACTGCTTAATGGATTGCTTTAATATTTGGTAGGATTGTTGGTCATGACGTGTAGATATGCATACTTTACTGCCTTATTGATCAGATTATTTTTATGGGACAACGGCAGTAGAATACCGAAGGAACAAAGGGGTGAAATTCACAAAAATCGAAGTCCAAAGACAGGGCAAAAACGAGGACACAGAAAACAATGACGTTAGACACAAAAACAATGACGCCAGACAGACACAAAGCACAGAACCAGAAACCACAACATTCAGAACAAAGGCACTCACAGTGTGAACTCCAGTGAAACTAAGAGTGACATCAGGTGCTCCGGAAGGGTAAGCATGTCCTGCTCTGTTAACAGCACCCGTCACACTGTGAGTGATTCAATCCGGGAAAATGTCAAAGTCGGTAGTCAAATCCGGGAAGACGTGAATCTAGCTGAAAATGTCCACTTTCATTTGGGATAATGACACGTCATATTTTTCAATGATGCTATAGTGACGGCCATAGAATTTCTTGAGGGATGAAATTAACAAAGGTTGAACAAATCCCTGACTAAGCAGCTTTTGGGACAGTGTTTTTGCTCTGTTCAAAAAATCACTGTACAAACTACAAGCTCGACAGTAACGAATCAACTGTGAAATGTACACTCCATAGGCTGGAGAGGTAGGTATATTGCTGCTAAGAAAGGGAAAGTTCACAACATGGAAATTAAAATAATCACGCTTGTCATATAGCTTAGATTTCAAACGTCCATCTTTGTCAATATGCAATAAAAGATCTAAGTAGGTGTTTCAGTTGTTTCTTTGATTTCAAACTCATTTGGATAGATCTGATGTAAATAATCCTTAAATTTAGGATTATTAAGAGAAAGCACATCTTCTATGTAGCGGAAGCTGAAATTAAAGGACTGGGCTAAATGT
>MJUU01005965.1:130300-145823 GCA_002080025.1 Modiolus philippinarum | reverse complement strand
AAAACATTTTAGTTTTTGTCTTAAATAGTATCTTGGATATTTTCTCCACAGATTTTATTTTGATGAAGTTAAAAATAAATGATTATAGCTGTTTAATCAATTTCTAATGAAATTACATATTGCCTTTGCAATAGTTACATGTAAATGTGAATAAATTTAGATGAAACAAACTTGGATTAGAGAAGTATTGTTCAGTTTGGTAGACATGACTTTACAACACAAGTCTCAGTTACTGATGAGAAATAGTACCAATTGACAAAATCGATTGCAATGCATATATTTGGTATTTTATTTTTACTGTAACTTTGAATATATGCCATCATGCACTATGACCCAACATCTAAATGCACAATGTTGGGTCATGACCCACCACAGTACTTTTGGAGGTTGGCAAGTATGATTGCTTTCATATTAGGTAGGATTGTTGGTCATGATGTGTAGACGTACATACTATACTGCCTTATTGATAGGAGTTGTTGGACTTAGACTATTAGAATGATTGTGCATGCTACTTTAATTTTGATTTTTGATCATTTTTGACAAAATAACACATTGATGAACTTTGTCATGTTTTTGTATGATGTTGCTTATAGTGTACTTTTTTATTTCAATAATGCAGGCTTTTCTGATATGTAGGGGCGTGGGGTATGTGAGCTTGCTCACTAAGGTTCTTTAATTCAAAGATATTTTCGTCGCATACGAATATATTCACATTATTGTTTTAGGTGTTGTTGTCTCTCTTTGGTATTATTCTTATTTTGTTTCTTTGCAGTGATGGTCACATATTTGTAAGAGATGATGATAACTTCATAGGGACAAAATATTATAAAGCTGTATACAGGCAATTCACAGATAGTTCGTTTACTACGTTGGTAGACCGGAAAGACGCAGACAAACACTTGGGATTATTGGGACCGAAACTTCAAGCCAATGTTTGGGATACAATTGAGATAGTTTATAAGAATATGGCTAATTTTCCGAATTCGTTATGGATTAGAGGTGTAAATCTGGATTTCGGAACAAAACGCCGACTTCAGGAAGGTATTGAGCCAGGCGAAGTTATCACATTGACATGGCACGTTACTGAAGATTCAGCACCTACTCCGACAGATCCGAATTGTACTTTGTTTATTTATGAATCACTGACAAATCCAGTATCCGATACATATGCAGGACTTATCGGCCCGGCAATCATCTGTCGAGAGGGTATTCTCGATGCTGACGGAAATAGAAACGATGGCATTGATAAAGAATTTGTACTGTTTCCATTTAGGGCGGATGAATCCAAAAGTTATTTTTACCAACAAAATTCTGCAAATTTTGCCCCTGGAAGGTCACACATATGTGAACCACTTTTTATAAAGGCTAACACAAAACATTCTATTAATGGTTTTATGTATTTTAATTTACCTGGATTAAGAATGAGCGTTGGTGATAAGGTTACATGGTATGTTATGACTTCTGGTAGTGAGGGTGACCTTCAGACTGTCACATTTCACGGACAAGGCATAATAGAAATATTTAGAGGAAGACCCCGGAGAGAGTCAACTGGAAGCGTAGAAGCAGGGCAATATGTAACATATGAAATGCTTTGTCAAAATCCTGGTAGATGGATGATTCGTTCTCATGATGGAACCGACATGTGGGATGGGCAGATGGCATTTTATGATGTCCTGCCAGGAAGGTAAGTTTCCTGAACGTGATCGGGATTCGGATTTTTTTCTTTAATTATTTTTTTTTGGTAATATCTAAAAGAATTAGTGATGGAATACATTTTCAACAATTTACTCAACAGATGTACTTTATTGTTACTATTATGCAGATCCCAAGGTCACCGGTACAAGTAATAGGCGTCGGCAGACACAAGCCTTCAATATACAGAACCTTGATCTTCTAAATTTTTCCTGTGCTCTTATTGCATAGTATTCATGACTAAACAATGTTGGTTTAAAAAGATAACCAGGAAAAAAAATTGTTTATGTCTAGTAGTTCTGAAATCACAAATACAAATACGGTATGGTATATAAAGCCAAAAAATATACTGTGACAACAGAATGATTAAGACGGTCAAGCATGAAAAGGAGATATTGCTACAATTGCTGTACATAATGAGCTGTCAATTCAGTAGTTGTTACTTTTGGTCACAATCTATTATAGTTCGAGGTTTGAAAAAGTACATTTAATCTGTATCTGTCACACCTAAAGCATCGAAGTGCTTACTTCGCATCTTTTTTTGTTTCCTTTAGGGAAAATTATTACGATGCTTTCATTAATAGATGAGATATCTGTCTTTTTTTATCTCCACTCGAGTTACAGTATAGATATTCTAATGTTGACTTCGTCTCTCCGTCGGATTTTCTTGAGACATGAATCATACAGTTTTTATATTAAGGTTTGAATCGTTACAAATATCTTATAAATGCTCGATAAGATTGCGGGCTCCTGGTACCAATTTTGACACAAACAAAGATGCCAGTTGACAGACTTGTGGCTCTAAAGGCGAGCGATGTTTTATTGTAGAATTGTTGCACATCTTACAGTTTTGGTCGTAGATTAAGAAGTATTTGATATCTTGGTTGTTTTATATGCAAAGGCAATAATATCATCGAATTTGAATGCAAAGTTTAAGAGCGCGAAAAGCATCCCCTCGCGAAATGTTAAAATATCGACGTTCACAGTAACTGATAGGTTTAAGGAATACAACATATATATATTATTTGATACTTCTATGAAATAAAATTAGTCCCTACCCTTAAAATACGGGACTTTCGAGATAGGAACTCTCGTGTAATTGAAGGCGAAAAAGATCTCCTCAAATACCATTCAGAAGGATAACCGGAATCCAGACCTATTGAATATAAATATATACCACCTAAAAACAAACTATTTATGAAATTGAAGTGCACTTATAATTTGTCCTGCATAACAATTATTTATCTAAAAATCGACGAAAAACAATTAATCTCAAGCGCTACAAATAGATTAAATATAAATCACCCTTAGCTCAACAGTGTTCATTAATTAGTGATTCCAATTCAAGGTATTGATGTATTGATTTTTTTCGTATAATACACAAAAATGTTGTCGGAGTGAACACGACTCAAAATTCCCGTATTGTGTCCTACAAAAAAGTAAGGGGACGGACCAAAGTGCCTGAATGACCTTTGTGTTTATGGGTAAAATTCCTCTTTAATGAATCATGCAAAAATTTCCAGATTTAAATTAGAATCGCCCCTAGTTCCAGTATTGCATTACAAGGGCTGTAATGTACAGAATAGAATGTTCCATATAAGTGACGAGGAATAGTAGGAATTGCAATAGATTCGACTATATTTTGTGATTATTAAATGATTGGGTTTGCAAAAAAAAATATTGGAATTATCGGAAATCAACGTAAATCCCAGCGAAATAATGTAACACAATATTAGGTTTTGAATAGCGAGTTTCGGTGATCATGCTTCATCTCTTATTACATTTATAGGATTCTGATAGCAGCAATCTTACAAAACTGAAAGCAGTATAGTTTGTACAAATATACATATACATATATTTTTCAAAACGAAAACTGTCCTGGCTGAGTTGAATCCCCCATTTGATGACATTAACTGTTTATTGTTGTTTTTTTTTATAGTTTGAAGAACAGAATGGAAATGACCCACGGTGGAACACATACATATATTTAATAAATTAATGTGTATGGTAGACTTGTCTCATATTGAACATTTGCTAAAAAGAGGAAATTGTTTGTAAGTCGTTATCCTTAAGAATGAACTCTATTTTGGCCTCCTTGTTTCTCTTATATGCATTACTTGACCTTGTGATATTTCCAATCCTTCGTGCAATAATTCATTGGCTAGTCCTAGAGAGATAGACAGATACACACCTGATCCCAGGCGTTATAATGCAAAAATTTTGGGTGAAAATGTTTTTCACTAAGGATGGCAAAATGTCTCGAATTCAATACTCGAGTACTCGGTACAAATACTCGCGAGTACTCGAGTATTCGGATCATTTTATAGCCACCTTTCGTTTGATGTGATACGAGGACCTGCAACGTAGGTGTTCTCGGCTTTTTCAGAAAACATTGTCAATTTTAATGAGTACTAAATTTAATCACCTCTTGTATACAGGAAACAATCAAAAACTAATTGGCAATCGAATAATGGCTTGAACTGTAGAAGAAATTTACTTTGATCTAATTTTAATTACGTTAATGAAGGGTCTTCCTGGTTAAATAAAATCACCGTTGCCTGTCCTACCAAATAAAAGTTTTCTTCAGTTTCGCCGGTCTTGTAACTTAATGGGCATGTTTCAAAACATTTATAGTACAATTTTTGAAAGTTTCGAAGAATGCATTTTAAAAATATTTTACCGAATAAAAAAATAACTAGACAATGAATATTAACAGGAAATTAAGTTTTAAAGGTTGAATTTCGTGAATTTCCTTTGATTTAAAATTAATGATTTGATGAGAAAATTTCAAAAAAACGAAAAGAAAATAAATGCGATACACATGGTAGGAATACAAAAATATCAGGCGAATGTATATAGAAAATGAAAATATGAGAAAAGGAAAAAAATATTGAGAAAAACTAAAATACATGACTAAATTTAGAAAATATCCATAGATTTTAAAATAAGCCGAGTACTCGAGTACTCGACTTCTAAACGAGTACTCGAGTACTCGTTGCCATCCCTATTTTTCACCTTCATAATGAGATCGTCAGACAAATAATATAAAATGGCATTTTAAGGCTTAATAAAACAATTAATTAGCTTCTCAGGCACCTCCCTCATTACTTTAAATGGTACCTCATTTTACATTTTTATTAAAATTTCAGTACATAAAACAAAAATATCACCTGCTTCATTACTTTTTCAGATTTTAGCGATGTAAAACGTAGCCTCATTATGTTTTGGAGCAAATAAAAAATAAAATCTTCTCCCTCTCTAATCATTTTTATGCTTTTTCAATGAGAAATTCGTGTCCGGTCTATAACTTTTTTCTTGTTTGAGATAGGCTTTTGATATTTGGCATGTGGCTAGATCTCCTCAAGGCGACGTGTCACGTACCTTGGTTGGTGACCCTTGACCTTGACCTTTGACCTCAGGGTCATATTCCTGCTTTTTCAATGACAAATTCGTGTCCGGTCTATAACTTTTTTCTCGTTTGAGGTAGGCTTTTGATATTTGACATGTGGCTAGATCTCCTCGAGGCGACGTGTCGCGTACCTTGGTTGGTGACCCTTGACCTTTGACCTCAGGGTCACATTCCTGCTTTTTCAATGACAAATTCGTGTCCGGTCTATAACTTTTTTCTCGTTTGAGGTATGCTACTGATATTTGGCATGTTGCTAGATCTCCTCGAGACGAGATGTCGCGTACCTTGGTTGGTGACCTTTGACCTTGACCCTTGACCTCAGTGACAAATTCGTGTCCGGTCTATTACTTTTTTCTCGTTTGAGGTAGGCTTTTGATATTTTGCAAGTGGCTAGATCTCCTTGAGGCAGGCGACGTGTCGCGTACCTTGGTTGGTGACCTTTGACCTTGACCATTGACCTCAGGGTCACATTCATACTTTTTCAATGACAAATTTGTGTCCGGGCTATAACTGTTTTTTCTCTTTTGAGATAGGCTTTTGATATTTGGCATGTGGATAGATTGCTTTTAGGCGACATATCACGTATAATAGTTGATGTCGCTTGACCATTTACCTCTAGGTCACACTTGGAGCGGGGCCCACAGAGATGGATACCATATCACTGATGTCTAGTTCAGATTATATAGCTTAAACCAAAACAAAACTGGAATATACTTTATACGCTGGTAACCGTTCAATCAAAAATGAAAAGAAAAAGATATGGATTTCCTGCACATGAGACAAAGTCTCTACAAACAAGATGGTGAAACCAAGCAATGGAACGATGCTTTTATTTTTGTTCTTCATCTTGACGTCACCATGAGACGAGAGATGTATGTTCTCTATATTTTCCAGTTATGGTGTACTTGTGCGTGAGAGAATTTCTCAAATGGATATACTATACATACTTTCAAATTTTGGCATTTATTTTTGTAATTTCGAAATGTAATCTAGACTACTTGTTTTAAGTGCCAACATCTCACTAATTTATAACGCCAAGTTTTCTTACATTCGACTTTATGAGTTCCCTGTGTTTGTCTATATATTGTGATCGTCCACTAGCTTAAGACACTAGTGCTTTTGTCTGGCAAAGGATGACAGTGATTGTAAGAGCACTCTGCCAGTTTAATTGATGTTTGTTGACAACCCCGCACCCATGACCAATGAAGACATGGATGTGGCGTTGCTCGACAATTAGCAAAGAATTCCGCTTAAACCGGTGCTAGGGGCTGTCTTGAACTTACTATGAGGTATGAGCAAAGCTCATTGTTGAAGGCCTCGTGGTGACTTCAAAATGAAGAACAACAATAAAAGCGTTGTTCCTTTGCTTGTTTTTACCATGTATTTGAAGAGACTTTGGCTTATGTGCATTTACTCCATATCCTTTAACTCACCACTTAAGCAATGATTTTTGTTCATACCCCGTAGCAAGTTCAATACATCACCTGTCACTGACTGAGTGGAGTTCCATTCTAAAAGTGGAACCTGATATCCATGTTGCTCATTACTCATTGATGTGGGTCGTCAATCAAAATAAGATTAACTGGCAAGGTGTTCTCACAATGGCTGCATATTATCACTACCCGTCAAAAAAACTAATAAAAGTATATCAGCACATTTAAACGACCCAACAAAACTTGGCACAATGTACGTTTCCTATCTTTTTTAAAAATTTGTTTTCAAAGTCCTAGAATTTCGATTAAAGATCTAGAAAAGTGAGAGCATATAGAATACAATAAAATTGCTAATTTGGTGTCCAGCGTTCAGATTGATTAACAGGTGTTAGAGTGTATGAACGCACAGACTTTTCACCCAAAACGTAACGAACCAAAGATCGAGTTGCTACATTTGATGGCACAAAGAAAACGGAGACTTTTTATAAACTAGGACATGGAAGAGTTATACAGTTTACACAATATCAGTCTACACAATGACAAACACCTATGCATTGAATCAAGGTTGTCTCCCTTTTACCGTAATGTACAACTGATAGATTGGCTAATTCTGTGCCCTTCGGATTGAGCAGAAATCTATCGGAGGGGGGGTCACTTCCAATATGTGGTGACAATAGTTTTTGCTGGTTCCTTCAAAGACATAAAGTAACTGTATCCTAACAACTAATGCATACTTCCATTAAAACCAGAAGGGGTTTTACATTTCCTTTGGTCACTGTTAAAAATTTATTTTTAAACTATGAGATGAATTCAACAGCATTTATGGACTTGTAGTTGATGCATGGCATTGCATGTCAGATTTTTAATATAACTGTGATTACATAAACCAATCTAATAACAGTCCTATAATTAAACTTTGTTCACAATGGCTGTAAATTGTATATTGTTAATCTGGTTCCCTGTAAATCTGATATAAACTATTTCCATGTCTGTTGGGTTGCCTTTTAAATTCTCCTGATTCACCAGTTAATAATAAACTGTCTTTCTGTCTGTCCAGTTCCCCTGGTCTTGATAATTCCTTATTTATCACAGATAACAGATTACTATAAAACATTTACTGTTATGATGAAGGTTGTGTGTCCAATACAGAAAGCTGGGCAAATCCTATCAATGCTTTGTCACAGGGGGCCTCATTGGGTCCACAACCAGAATTCTGACAATAAAAGCATTTACTGTGTACTTAGATTGTAAAGCATCCAACATAAAACATTAAGTCTGCAGTTGAGAAGATGTTTTATTAATTGGTACAAACCTAAAACTCCATTCAATTCATTTTTTTTGCAATTTTGTACTCAATGCAAGAAAATTTTGTTCTCAGTGCAAGCAAATGTTTTTAATGAAACCATGCATAAAATTGCAGGTTATTTCTGTAAATAAAAACAATTTTCTTTAATTTGACTGAATAAACATCTTCTTATTGTTAAAATCTTCATCTCTATGGTCAAGTTTAAGCCAAACAATATCTAGTGAATGTGATACTGTAACTTTCACATGTTTTTAAATGAAACACTGAACACAATATTATAAAATCTGAAACAAGAATTGAATCCATACTGTAATCTACCTATATCAAAGTTGTTTATTTTGTGTGTCAAAAAATAAAATACAATACAGTTACACCTTAGCAAGTAGAATATTCCAATACAGAATCAAGATGCTTGCTCCATTTGAAGGTCAATCTTTTTTAACAAAAGATCTCTGAGGATTTTTTTTGTATTACATTGTATATGAGATATTGTTCATAAACACTTTACATTTGAGATATTGTTCACCAACACTTTACATTCAAGTTCAGTACATATTTGGTGAATAGCCATTATCATTTAATTTATGGATGAGTGGCTGAATAAGCAACATATGTGACAATAGGTATCCTTTTCTTGATTCCTATTATATGATAAGGGTATTAATTTGTGAGGAAAATATGTGATAAGGATAAGAATTTCAGATGATATTATGCGATTAGGTCAACATGTCACATCTAAATTGGATACCAATTAGCATTTGACATTTCTACATTGATAAAGGTATCAAAACATGTCATTTCCCTACTTTGTGATGGAAAATAAAGCATTTTCTGTTTTCATCGCAATAAATGACCATATATACTTGTCTGGATTATACAGATGATTAGGTATACTTTTCTGCTAAAATATATATTTTTGAAATTCTTAATATGTGATAAGGGTGGGGTCCTTATGTGCCAGTGGCTCACCCCTACCAAAAAATATATAGAGTGACCCCCGAGGGTTAACTCCACATACAAGGTTTCTTTTTAAACTCTGTTGCAAACATGGGTACATCAACATTTTATAATTGTAAGATTATTATTTTAAATGAAATTCCAAATTATCTATATTTAGAGTGATATATAAAACCCATGAAATAACGGAAGCCCCCGGGGGTTACTTCCTATATATTGGTATACGGGGATGTTCTTTTTTTCGGTCGATTTTTTTAGGTTTTGATATTGATTTGGGGTTTCAGTATCTTTTGGGGTATATATTTCATAACTTGAGTATAGTTTCGGTTATATATTTTAACAGCCTGGTATTACCGATGGTATTTGCATGACACAAAAGGATAAGAGGATAAAATTTTATCACATAAAATAAATTCCATAGCAGCCTGTATTCAACATCTACTGCAAATCCTACAAAAACAACATGCATGACATAAATTTTATAGGATACATTTTTGTGAGCTGGTAATTGTTTGGGTATATGTACATGCCTTGATATAGATTCGGGTATACCTTTATCTGCTGCCTTGGTATTGATTCAGGTATGATTTTTATATTTGTAAATGCACAACGCCGTCCAAATTTTACCAAGTAACCACCCCCCTTCCGGGGAAAACACTTTAAAGATAAATGAAAAAATACAACAAATGCAGAAATGGGAAGCATTCACGTAATATCGTCCGTATGACGTCGCCACTGTTCCATAAGTGGTTGCGTGAACGCTTTTATTGCGACGACGCTTGCATTAGTCATTCGCGTTAGAACTGAAGTTTATTACAAGAACATATATAGGACAAAATTAATACTTTTTTAAGAGAAATCAATTCAAAAATATTCATCAAGTAAATCTGGTGACCAATTATTTTCTTTGCCAGAAACAAATCGGCGTAAATTGTAACAAAATAACAAAATCAATTTATTAGTCAATCATTAGAATTGATCCGGCGATCAATTAGAATTAGAACTTTATTTCTTGGAAAAAAAATCGAGATAGATTGAGGGAATCGAATTCCGTCTGAATTTTTCTCCGCCGAACAAAATGAATATTATATTGTCTTTTTTGACTGATTTTCTTCAATGAAATTTGTGTTTTCGTATTGTTTAGTAAGATACCAAACTTTTACGACCGTCCATGTAATTTCGATACATTTTAACTTTTGAAAAATAAGGGGCTGATAATTCAGGCCATGTAGAAATTGCTGGTGTTATTTAATATTCTCAGAATATATTGTCAGTATGACCACAGTTTCTTAATATGAAATGATTCGCATGCGTATGCAATAAGATATCAACATCATTAATTTGTAATTTCAAACATATTTACGAAGCATGCAAAGCTTACAATAAATTAGACTAGTGACCATGAAGTTGATTTTCGGGGATATGGCCGAGTGCGTCGTGGTTTTTTTTTGTGTTTTTGTTTTGTTTGTCTGTTTGTTTTTTTTTGGTCTTTTTTGTTTGGTTTTTTGTTTGGTTTTTTTTTTTGCGTCTAGTTAAATTACTGCCAATATTTCGATTTAAGGTGTACCAAAGGTATTAATATGATCTGCATTGAAGATACTGAAATGGCCATCTGCAGAAGTTAAATTTACAATATCCATAGTATTTTTTCATTTGAAAGGGGTAGACGATGATAATATTTTTGAACTTAATGTATAGACCTCTTACTTGTTAGAGAAATAACTGAACTCGAAGTAAGATATCTTCTCTTTTTTGCATTAACTGGATGGAAAAACTTGCCCTAGAAACAGCCAAAAAATGTTAGGCGTGCAATAATCACCCTAGACAATAAAATAGTCCGTGCCTTTCGCAAATTGTAAGACTACAAAGTATGTGAAAAAAACACTCTCCGTTTTACACAATGTATGAAGAAATCTACAAACATATAAATCAAAAGATACTGATTGTACGTGTAACGATTTATTTTCCCGAAATCATGATGAAGTGCACTAATAACGGAATAAACTTTGACATCATTCAATAATATAAGATAACTGAAATATTTTCTATACAAAATTGTTCTCTCTTTCACACAATCACAGTAATTTCTGGTATTTTCGGCTTTGAGTTAATATAAAATGTAACTATTTTTTTTTTTATTTTAAGGAGATTTTATTGATACATGAATTCATATATCACTGGGGTAGAAGTGCTACGCGAGAATTTCCTTGTTTACGTAAATGACATTTAATTTGTATAAAAGTGACTCGATTAAATTCCTTATTTACGCTCATGTACACCTTATTGCAGTCAATTTGTTATTGACTTAAATCAGGCACTTAATCGAGTCGTATCTATAGAATTTAAATAAGGAAATTTTCGCGTCCCACTTCGTCCCCAGTGTACTAAAACAGATAGCTTCGAGAAAATACTAAAGAAATGCACAGAAAAAAAGTTAAAGGGTTATTGAGTGAAAATTTTTCATTTGATTATTCCTAATTACACATCTAAAAATGATGTTTTGCCATAAGCCCGATTTACATGCAGTTTTACACTATAAATAGAAGTCGCATTCCGATTGTACACACAATTTTCTCTGGCACTATATATAAGGAAGTCTGGATTTCTCTTAATATAAGCTTTCATTAGTATGCCGTTTTCAAATTGTATGAGATACCGAACGGGCCAAAATTGGAAATGTACAAACTGCCATACATTTTATTTTCCATAGGGCTTAAGTGGATTTTCTTCTTTGGATTATTTTCAAGATAAGTTCAGAGGTATGCTGGCAAATGTAGCAATAGCTCTTAAGGATCAACCATTTTTAAAGGGGCGGGGTTGGAATGATCATATGATCCTTCATGATATTTTTCTCGTGCAATCTTTACTATTTTTTTTTTCTCACTGGAAGCAATCTTCTCTATTTTTGGTCCATGCTTAATATTTTGCTTCATATTTGCAGCCTTCTCATGCCCTGATAATAGTTTGATCCTAGATTTTTTTTTCGGAATTTCTTTCAAGCCATCCCGCCCATAAAAAATCAAATGAGCCCTCCCTCTAACAAACATCACAAAAAGCAAAGTAAATGAGAACCGGGCCGTCAATCCAAAACGAACAATCCAAGGACAAATGCAACGTCGGAAAACAAAGAAACAAAGACACAACATGAGCACGGCACAGAAAAAAAATGAAGACACACACACATACAAAAATGAACAACACGGATCCAATAAAAAAACATGGGTGAGACATGTGCACCAGTAGAGTAAGCATCTCCTGCTTCTTATAAGACACCCGCCGTGTTGAACATGTCAACTCCAGTAGTAAAGTTAAATCCGGTAGAGCAAAAAAAACTTTTGGTGGCAAAGAGAAAGATATGTCGTCATCTGGGAAACAGATATCCAATAGCGATCCACAAGATCGTGATGTCGACCGTAAAACTTCTGTAGTGATGACTTCAAGTTATGGACAACTTACCGTTGCTTAAGTAGCCTATTTGTAAGCAACCAAACTCAGAGTCTATCAACTTAGTCACTGTATCAACCACAGGCCCTTGAGTACCGAATTAGTTGAGAGATGTAAACTCTATATGCCGGTCCTTTTGGAATGTTGATACAAAGAAAAGGGAAATTGACTATTGGAAATGCGAAGTAATCGCATTTGTCATATAGCCTACTTTGTAGTGTACCTCTGGACGACAAATATTTTCAGCAATAGACGGAGGATGACAAGCACAAACAACAAGTCATTCAATGTCAATAAATTGGTGGAATTTTGTGATCACAGACGCGAATTATGGCACATTTTCCGCAACATGATTACAAATAAATTGACAGGACAATAAATATACACGTAACAGAGTTTGATAAAATCTATCACAGACCTATTAATTGACCACTGATGGCTTCAATGGGTGTATTACATTTGCGCCGATTAAAAAAAATATATGTTTTTTTTCTTTTGAGCCGATTGGATTTTTTTATTGCGCCATTTTTTTAAATGATGTTTCCATTGATTTATTCACTTTTTTACCTTTTCGGGGCCATTTAGGGCTTACTATATGGTGTGAGGTTCCTCATTGTGTTGAAGACCATATGGTGACCCCTAGATGTTTTGTTTTTGGTCGTTTTAACCTGGATATGGGATGTTGTCTCCTTGACATTTACCCCATTTCCTTTCTTTTTCAAATTTATCAACTACATGTGCAATGCAATAATGGTAGGTAAAATCGGTGTTAATATAAAGAAAATAAAGTAATTAGTCTTTTCTCGGCATTTTTTCTTAGACTACGTTGGACATACCAGACATCGATGCAAAATGGACGCTGGGGGTTTCAAATTTTATCTGACGAATAACGGATAAAGTGATACGGATAAAGGAATGGCAGATAACATTCATCACACAAAGTTTATTGAAAATCAGTACAATAAAACTTTAAAAATTATATGGCTAAACATTTATATGTTGTTCGTTTAGTAACGTTAGACATCCTTCTTTTCAAGCAGTATTGTAACGGAAAATGAAATATTCTTCGCAAAAATAATAAACCAGACCAAAGATAATATATCAAATACAAATAATAACCTTTATGCATAAACCAAATAAAAAATAGTACTCGATTTTCAATTTTCAATGATTTACGATAGTAAATGAAAATGCAAAAGAGAGAAACCGTAAATCAGAATTCGCACCAATACCGTGCGTAAAGTCAGGAGAATTTGTCTCGTATACATTTACTCCATTTCCTTTCATTGTTGATTTCAAATAAGAACAAATACAAACAATGTATGTGAAGGCAAATGGATCAAAATCTGACTCGCAAAATTGCTGCTTTTAAAGGAAAACTTCCAGTCTGAATAATTTCCGATCTGACGCTAATCAAATAGAAGCTTTGTCATAATATTTGTTTCAAATGTGTGATATATTATAGAACAATTTTTCACCGGGACAAGAAACTTTTAGTGTTTCTTCCCAATGCTACAAATTGAGTATATTTGTTCCAAATGGCAAAAAATAATGAGACAATGTTCATGATATTTCTTCAAAACGCAAATACTGCTTGTAACGAAGCGATTCAAAAAGTACAATTACAAGATATATGGCTCTTAAATACAATTTAAGCAAATCATTTTTAAAGCGAAAATTGCATAAAACGAATTTAAAAATTGTAGAACAATATTGAATTTTGCATTCATACTTGACAGAATACAGGTGGGAAGTTACAAGACAAATCAAAAACAAATAAAAAAAAACAAGCAAACAAAAAGAAAAATAAAACAAACAAACAAACTAAACAATTAATAAATAGTGAAAAAAATTTAAAAAATAAGATAAAAATCCGTTTGAATCGATATTTTAGTCGTCTTTTATCATGTTTTAGCTACATAGTAATATTCTGTTTATTGTCTTATCGAAAGCAGAAAAAGAATATCAGCTAACGATAATTTTTTTCTGAAATATATTTAAATTTACTTGATTTACGTGCGGCGACAAAGATCAAACGTTTCATAGGTTACGTTCATAAAGCGTCACGCCGAAAAATAAAACGTTCAGTTAACCACTCATGGAACGACGACGCCGCTTATCGGGAAAAGCGGTGAATGATTCCCATTGTAAACACATGCATGGACATATTACAAATCAAATACGCATTTATCATCCTACGACTACATTGAATGATAAATGCCTATTTTCACGAGAAATTTCACAAAAATTTAATTTGTGGTTCGAAAAGCATGAAAATGTTGATGTTATATTCACACAAAGCGCATTATTACAATTCAATTATTTGACATGATGAGAAAGACTTCCTCCTAGGTTGTGGACCATTGTTGAAAGACATTGGAACTGCCTGTCATAGTATCGATTTGGTAATGATTTCCTAGAGTCATTACAATGGTTCAAACTTTGGTTAAAAGCGTATTTCCTCAACATTATGATAACTTAAAATTTAGTTGTAAAATATTGATAATCCCTATATTTTATGTATTGAGATGCTACGAGTCCCTGATGAAAATCCTTTATTTCCAAAGAACCAGCTTAGTGCAGAGCTAAACACTAGGGAGCTAACCCTTTGTTTATCAAAAAACAGCTAAGTATACAGAGCTTTACGCATGGTTTCAAAAGAACAAGCTAAGAACAGAGCTATATATAAAGAGAAATAATCCTTGGTTCAAAAGAATCAACTAAAGTTAGAGCTATACACAAAGGAGATAATCCTATAGTTTCCAAATAGCCAGCTGATTAAAGAGCTATGAACAAGGGAGTTGTAAGCACATTTTGCCACTTAATTTTATGTTTGCTGACGAACCCGCATCCATGGGTCAAAAAAACAACATGGATGTAACGTTGTTCGACTTCAAGCCATGAATTCCGCTCCTACTGGTGCAAGGGGTTGTCTTGAACTTACTATGAATTATAAGCTCATTGTTTATGGCCTCATGGTGATTTCAAAATGAAGGACAACAATTTAAGCGGTGTTAAATTGCTTGTTTTACTATGTATTTGAAGAGACTTTGTGTGATATATATTTACTGAATATTCTTTCATAGTTAATTTAAGAAATAATTCATGGCAGGTATATAGTTATTGGAACTTTAACCATGGATTGGGCCTTTGTATTCGATTTTAACCCTGAGCGTTAGCAAGGGGTTAAATTTAATTTACGCCCAGCCCATGGTTAAATGACAATAACAATATACCAGCCATGAATTATTTCGATTCTAATATGACAGAAAACGAAATTTC
>MJUU01005965.1:116599-127114 GCA_002080025.1 Modiolus philippinarum | reverse complement strand
GAAAATTGTGTGTACAATCGGAATGCGACTTCTATTTATAGTGTAAAACTGCATGTAAATCGGGCTTATGGCAAAACATCATTTTTATTTGTGTAATTAGGAATAATCAAATGAAAAATTTTCACTCAATAACCCTTTAACTTTTTTTCTGTGCATTTCTTTAGTATTTTCTCGAAGCTATCTGTTTAAGTACACTGGGGACGAAGTGGGACGCGAAAATTTCCTTATTTAAATTCTATAGATACGACTCGATTAAGTGCCTGATTTAAGTCAATAACAAATTGACTGCAATAAGGTGTACATGAGCGTAAATAAGCCATTTAATCGAGTCACGTTTATACAAATTAAATGTCATTTACGTAAACAAGGAAATTCTCGCGTAGCACTTCTACCCCAGTGATATATGAATTCATGTATCAATAAAATCTCCTCACAATAAACAAAAATAGTTACATTTTATATTAACTCAAAGCCGAAAATACCAGAAATTAATGTGATTGTGTGAAAGAGAGATAATTTTTGTATAGAAAATATTTCAGTTATCTTATATTATTGAATGATGTCAAAGTTTATTCCGTTATTAGTGCACTTCATCATGATTTCGGGAAAATAAATCGTTACACGTACAATCAGTATCTTTTGATTTATATGTTTGTAGATTTCTTCATACATTGTGTAAAACGGAGAGTGTTTTTTCACATACTTTGTTGTCTTACAATTTGCGAAAGGCACGGACTATTTTATTGTCTAGGGTGATTAATCCACGCCTAACTTTTTTTTGGCTGTTTCTAGGGCAAGTTTTTCCATTCAGTAAATGCAAAAAAGAGAAGATATCTTACTTCGAGTTATTTCTTTAACAAGTAAGAGGTCTATACATTAAGTTCAAAAATATTATCATCGTCCACCCCTTTCAAATGAAAAAATACTATGGATATTGTAAATTTAACTTCTGCAGATGGCCATTTCAGTATCTTCAATGCAGATCATATCAATACCTTTGGTACACCTTAAATCGAAATATAATATATGCAGTAATTTAACTAGACGCATAAAAAAAACAAAAAAAAATTAAAAAAACAAACAAAAACACAAAAAAAAAACACGACGCACTCGGCCATATCCCCGAAAATCAACTTCATGGTCACTAGTCTAATTTATGGTATCTTACTAAACAATACGAAAACACAAATTTCATTGAAGAAAATCAGTCAAAAAAGACAATATAATATTCATTTTGTTCGGCGGAGAAAAATTCAGACGGAATTCGATTTCCTCAATCTATCTCGATTTTTTTTCCAAGAAATAAAGTTCTTATTCTAATTGATCGCCGGATCAATTCTAATGAATGACTAATAAATTGATTTTGTTACTATTTACGCCGATTTGTTTCTGGCAAAGAAAATAATTGGTCACCAGATTTACTTTATGAATATTTTTGAATTGATTTCTCTTAAAAAAAAGTATTAATTTTATTCTATATATATTCTTGTAATAAACTTCAGTTCTAACGCGAATGACTAATGCAAGCGTCGTCGCGATAAAAGCGTTCACGCAACCACTTATGGAACAGTGACGACGTCATACGGACGATATTACGTGAATGCTTCCCATTGAAAAAATATATAGAAATACAATCAATCGTTTTGTTTGTTTCAATGAATTTCTACCTACTACTACGTACACCAGAAACCTAAACAAGGAAAGAGGTATACACAAGGGAGATAACTTGCAAAATTATTAATATGGATAGTACTAAGTATAATAGCCTAGGGGAACTTTGGTCCATCAGGAGTGGTTTCCATCCAGTGGTAGTAATAATCTCATTGATAACAAGATTTGATCTTCAAGTATGATTCAGTTTTCTAATTTTACTACTATGATTTAATCTTCAAACAAATAAGATTAAAAAATATTTTAATAACCGTTATTTGAAATTCAATTCAGTATCTTGAAGGGCATCTTTTCAGGATTAATTTTGATCAAATTATATTTTTTAATATCTACACTGTCTCGTATAACCGTCATCAACGTTTAACTTACATAAAACATTATAGACAGATATCTGGTTTCTTTTATCCATAAACAAAGTATTAAACCTACAAGTCGGAAGAAATTCAGTCAAACGAACAAAACGGTTGATCGTATCGATATTTTTCTTTTTTCACTTCAAGGCACTCTCTACCTGTCGTTTGGTCTAATTGTCGTCTGCTGAAAAATATAATTTTCGCCTGCTTTGTTTTCATATAATGTTATCAGTTGATATATGAAAATGAATAGCAAAAACATATAGAACAAATTTGCTGACCATGCTTTATTGTGGGGTATTTAACATACCTGTCGAAAGGCACTGGTGATATTCCATTTTTGACAAAAATGTCGCCAAAAATATATCCTGTCACTCCATGCGAATTTTTTTTTTACCAAAAATATTTAACTATATGCAGTTTGATGAAAAAGAAAAGAATACTTCATTGAAATTCTATCTGAATTTGGTTTTATGTTAAAGAGTTTTCTGATAGTAATTGTGATATTGGATTTGCCATGAATCTATAGCTTGAAGGGTTAAGTGCTGTTAACAGAGCAGGACATGCTTACCCTTCCGGAGCACCTTATGTCACTCTCAGTTTCATGGGAGTTTACACTGTGAGTGCCTTTGTTTTGAATGTTGTAATTTCTTTTTCTGTGCTTTGTATCTGTCTAACGTCATTGTTTTTTTGTGTCTGGCATACATATTTGATCTATAAGTTGGTTTGGCTGTGATATTTCTATGTCCAAAATTGATCTGGCTATATTGCCATTTTCTGTATATATGCCGCTGGTTGTATATCACTATTATCTTTTTTTTTCTTGAATACTGTAAATACTTTTAAGCAATGAGTAGATTTTTTTTTCTTGAATACTATAAATACTTATAAGCAATGAGTAGATTTTTTTCTTGGATACTGTAAATACTTATAAGCAATGAGTAGATTTTAGGTTCGTGTTAGATGAAATGATACCTAAAAGTTTTTAATCCAGCCACAATCTTAAATTTTAAAACATTTTAAGTGAATTTAATAGATTTATCAAGTTTATACTATACTTAGATAATCTGAAGGATGTCTCCAGATTTAAGTCTCAAAAATTCTTTAAAATCTTATTAAACCGACATCCGGGGACTCTCAACGAGATTTGTCTGACTACCTACTTGACATAAAGAGGCGACACTTTACATCAATCAAAACAATTAAGAATTTACTAATAACTCATTCTTGTTAATAAGATGGCACTTGAAAATATTATTTCTCTTCACATACTTTTCAAGTAGCTTTATGATTTCATATTTTCTAAAAATCTGAAGTATGGCTTATATATTGTAGAGTATAGACTTATTCTCATGTGTTTTGTGTTAACCCAGGGCTGATGCAGATTCACATCAGTCTATGGAATATGTATGTGTTTCTTTACCATGTTAAGTCTATATAATCCGCATTTTATATATTTTCCCTATATGCTTAGACTGTCATGAACTACTGTTATATGCTATTTGTTTGCCTTCAAAGAGAGATCCTTTTAAAACGTTTCGATTTGCTGTTAACCTGGTGTTACTTAATATAGAAAGCTGTAAACTATATTTAGTAACGCCAGGTTTATACAACGTTTTTCTTTTAACTACAGTTTTGTACTTGCCATGCTAAATGACACAGTCATACTGCAGTAATTATATTATTATTTTATGAGTCACTAAATGTGAATCACATAAACCCCACGCCAGTTAATTTGAAATTATTATCTCCGCATGGGATTGAACCTATACGAAACAGAGATACCTGCATGTTCATTCTTGAAATATGCAACCTAGAGTATTGGGTATAATTGTCATCGACAACATCCTCGATTTCCGGTGGAATTCATGGATATAGAAATATGACATGGTATATTCGACAACAGAAAGCAAACTTCTCAACTTGTCCGTGGCTGCACGGGCTGCGGAGTGAAGTCCAAGTCTCCATCTGGAGAGAGAACACTACACTTTCACGTTGAAGAACCTTACTACATCCTTTTACTGTTCTGTAGTTGTCTTAATTTCCCGCTATACCATTCTTTGTTGCAATCAAAAGGGCTGTCAACATAATATGAAAGCAAAGCCCAAAGAAAAATTCATCCTTTCTGTCCGATCATTGCTTGTTCATACTCCTACTATCCAACATTGTTGAGGCCGGACTGTCCAAAATCTTTCCCCTTTGAATCCAACATAGTTGAGACCGGACTGTCCAAAATCTTTCCCCATTAATCGTTTAATGAATAATATCTTAATTACCTGCCGTTCCTTTAATACCAAAAATATACTTGGTTTCCACAATAACATATATTAAAGTAATGGAATAACTTGAAAGCATAATTAGAATTTTTATTGAGTCTCCCAACTAAGTTACTAGTATGCAAATGTACAAAAAAACATAAGATCTTTTGCATAACACTTGCAGGTTTAGGTCCATCTAAAGGAGATCGATTCAAAATAGATCGATCGTACACAAACATAATCGACTCAGATTCGGGATCGCTCTAAAATAGTAAATCCCGTCGTGGTTTTAAAAAGATCTATAAATACAAAATTAAAACAAGAAATGCACGTGCATTGCCCTAAAACATTAAGTCATGACATAACGTATGGTTTGGATTTTTCAACTTCAGTCCTCATTAGTCTCCTTGGTGCATTTTGTTATACGAGAATGGTGTTTGAATATTTGCAAAAGGAATATTTGCAAAAGGAAACAGAAATAAAAAAGACAAAGACTTACATGAAATCTAAAATCTGTATCCCTGATTTCATGCAAAAATTTTCGGTTGTCTGTTTAAAATAATGCTGGTACATATAATTATGTAAACACCCCGTTTCAATTTGGATCGTTCGCGATCATTTTATGGAAACCAAGTGTATACGCGTAGCGGTTTTAAATAGATTGATTATTTAGATCGATTCTTATGTTTTCTGATATAAACACGGTGGATATTTCGCAAAAAGGCACTAGACTACCGAAAGAACAAAAGAAGCGTTTATTAAAAAAACACAGAAAAACAAAAACACGAAACATCCACAAAAAGCTTAAGCTCTTACACTTTGTATTGTCAGAAATAGCGAGAGGGATATCAGATGCCCAAGAAGAATAAGCAAGCCCATAAATCTATTGGGCAAACGTCCCAACCTTAAATAAGCCTATTCCGGGTCATTCAAAACCTGAAACATCAAATCAGTGAAGACATGACATCATTCTTCAGACAGACAATGATGTCACGATGAAGGCCATAGACGACACATACCAAGGCTGATATCCCTGATTCGGTAGTTTTTGGTAAAGTACTTTTCTCTAGAAACTACATTATGGATAGTAACGAATCAACTTTGAAGTGTACACTGTATACGCTTGTGAGGTAGCAATGAGGAAAAGTTTACGACTGGGAAGTTTGCATATAGCATTAATTTCAAACGCCTATCTCGAATTAGCAATAGGTGTATTGGTACAGTTTGTTATAGATCTAATGTGAATACTCCTAAAATTTTAGATTGAAGGGAAAGAACAGAAGTTTGTACCGGTAAAAAGTTAGCTTCATAAAAATAAAGAAAATGGTGAGGTAAAGCGAAGCACAACTACTTCCTATTGTAATCACTATTTTATGGTGAAAAAGACTACCTCCAAATCCGACAAATCAAGTGGTTGATTGAAAATTCTAGCATTAGCATTGAACTTATGTACTCATATGTATTGTCTTCTACTGCTAAAATGAAATATCTGTGGTCTCAATTGTCTCACTACAGAGCCGTTGATCTGAACGTTAAGTGTATAGCGAAGTTGTTTAAAGAGTAGAGAAAGTATTTTGAATATTTGGGAGACTAGCTGAGGATAGCTGCTCAGTGAGATCGTTAGAATTTTTTAAAATCCTTATCTGATCCCAATTTATAATACTTGATTTCGGTTGTTCAACTAAACTGCTGTTATCTCTGAAGTATATTTTATGCTAACATTGAAGTTTTGGAAGTAAGCTGTTCTGAATAGTTAGTCATATGCAAAGTTAAAGAAGCATTGCTTTATTTATGATGATACAACATTCGATGCCAGCGGTGGATGATTTGGTAGACTCTAACCTTAATGTTATGTAAACCCAATAAAAGCTTTTATACAAGTAGTAAACTGTTAGGATATCTATTGGATTTCATGAATTCTTTTGAATAAATGGGAACAAACATCGGATATTCCAAATAACTATTATAGATTAATGTTATGGATAAAATGTACATGAGACATAGTATCTCCAAATACGTATAGATGGTAAATCTAAGCAATGGAACAACGCTTTTATCGTTTGTTACTCATCTTGGGGTCACTTTATGCGCTTCAACAATGTGCTTTGCTCATACCTCAAAGTAAGTAGCTCTGTATTGGTTGTCAACCAGTACATTCACTGATACTGCCGATGTCTACTGAAATCCATGATTCTTTACCAAACCCTTAGGGAAGTTTTGAATTTGATTATTATTCCGTAGTGCGACAGTGTTTTACCAGCAGACTAGGCTCCTTGAGCTAGCCGGCAGTTTAACGCCGAGCACTCCTCGACCCATCTTTCTAAATTACATTTTGTCTATTCTTTCCTTTTCAAGATTGGGTTTTATTTGTATGTTTATTATACTATAGGGAAACGGGATAGAGAAAGGGGAGGTTTGGGTACCCATAAACCTGTTTAACCTGCCAGTGCCGGTACTAAGTCCGGCCATTCCGAGTTCCTATCGTTATCTATGTTTGTCTTTTGTCATTGTATTGTTTTTCTTGTGCAGTTCCCAGGTTGATTAAGGCATGTGATTGTAATGTTCGGCCATTGTAAGTGTTTCCTGGTATCTTCCCTTCATTAATTAATTCGTATAAAGTGATATAAGAAAATTAGCAATATTTTGTAGAATTTTCATGAAAAGATCCGTTCGCTGACAGATAGTATGAAAATATATACAGACCGCATTTCACAAGGCAAGATAAAAATAATTTCCCGCGGTCTGACGAAATATGAAAATCATAAGCGCAAAAAAATGGTTGATATATCACCCAAAAATGCATTTTGTTAACACGTAATGCATATTATATAAATCAAGATTATGTCGGGATCATTTTGATTTTATATCAATACAAATTTTGTCGGTCGAAACTAATACATATTTCATATTTCAAAAAATTCCGCATTAACGTTATCTGACAAAACAATCTGTTAAGTTTTATTATACTATGCATTAGTAGTAAAAAGTGTACGACAGATTCTCCATAATAATGGGGGACATCAAAGTAATACCAAGTTTTAATACTTGTTTTAATAACTTCACGGTTATAATTTCCATCAGATACATAATGAAATGATCTAGATACGAGTTAGTACGGACAAACTATTGGTCTACTGGTTACCTGTAATGGCTTAATGCTGGTTTATTAGTTGATAGATCGGCCAGGCATGAATCCGTTTCACTTCATGTACATCCCTCAAAAATTATCTCGTATACATTACTTAAGTAATCCAAAGACAGTAATGGGTTTCCTCTATTTTTGTTCGATCTTACATTGTCGCTCTTTTCCTCTGCAGTCGTTACTTAAAATGTTTCATAAGATGCAATATTTTTCTTCTGGCTAAATCATACAAGATTAAAAGCAATGAGATGTTTATAAAATGAAAGAAAGATAAAATCCGTTTAAACCCAGATATTGCTAATATCAGTACAACGTCAAGCGATTACCAAACCAAAAATTTCAAAAATTTCAAAAATTACAGGTCCAAAAATATGAAGTTATCTAAGTTGATGCATTGCAAGGAGGAAATCTAAATAAAATAATTAAAAATACTCCAACAAAAATGTTATTGCACAATATGCAGAGAAACTGCAGGTCTTGGATATCCAATTATAAAGATGGCAAATGTATGAGAAGGCGTTGGATAATTTGTTATAACGTAAAACTCCTGGGAATAACATGAACATATTCAGTTAAACTCCGTAAACTCTGTAGTCAGGATAAGTGTCACGTTTATTAACAATGGGAGGATGTGGGGTAAATCCGTCCTTACAAATACATGGTAAAAAGCAATAGAACAAAGCTTTTATCCTTGTTCCTCGTTTTGAAGTCACCGTTAGGTCTTTGCTCATACCTAATAGTAAGTTTAAGACGACCTCTAGCAATAGTATACTACCCGTCACGTGAGATATTGTATGTTTAGATAGTTGCCATCATTGATTTCTGACATTTTGTCTGATATGTAATTAATTTACCCATGAACACACACTTTTAATGTTATATTCCAAAAGAATGTACCTTTGGCTTTGAGGTATTTCTGACAAAATTTCAAGACATTAACATTACTCCTTCAATTGACTTTCAAGATTTATAACTTTTTATACAAGTCCTTTGAAAAACCTAGAAAAATTGACATTTCCCGTCAAATTCTTAATTGCTGGTATCTCAAAATCAAGCGCATAAACCTATTTTTCGTATTGTCAACATTGTCAACATTTCAGCAAGTCCTACTATGCAGAACACTTTTATGAAATTCTCATTACTTTATTCAAAGGTGGCAACTAACTTAAAAGCATGAGAATATAAAAATATATGTTGTGAATGGCCACAAATAACGTAAATAAAAAAAGTAAAAATGGTATGGTAGGCCACAATTAAAAGTAAAAATTACACCGAATTTACAAATTAAAAACAGCTAAAATCGAAACGGGATGGAAAGAAGAACTAAGTTTACCATTTGACCCCATGGAAAAACATTTTCCAAAATTTCTTTCTGAAAAACTATTAGACCAATTGGAAGTCATCTTGGTCACAATAGTCTTCAAATGACCACTTTGAAAAAATGTCCTGTAAGTCTGTAGTACATCCAAGTTGGCCACCAGCGGGGAACATAGTTTTCACATGGGACCCTATGGGGAAACATTTAAAGATATTCTCTGAAACAACATAACCAAAATGAAAATTCTTGGTCACAATAGTCCTTAGGTAGTCCCCTTTAAAAAGTATTTCTGACAATTTCTCACTTCACCCGAAATGGTCGTCAGTGGGGAACTTGGTTAAACATTGTACCCTTTGGCAAAACACATCCAGAGATCTACTCCTCTGAAACTACTTGGCCATTTGGAATCAAACTTAGTCACAATACTCCTTAGTTGGCCCTCTTTGAAAAGTGTGTCTGCATCACATCCAATACGGCCGCCAGCGGAGAACATAGTTTAACATTGGACCAGATTGGAAAGCATTCACAAAGATTTTCTCCTCTGATTGGATCCAAACTTAGTCACAACAATCCTTGGGCTGTCCCCTTTAAATTATGTGTGGTAAGTCTGTACTTCATCAAAGATTGACGCTAACGGGAAACTTAGTTTAACATTGTAACCTTTGGAAAAAAACATTTTGTTCACCTCTGGTTGAAGACCCTCAGGCGACATCAAGATGTAGACAGGAATAAAAGCCCTGTTTTTGATAAACTGGAGTTTTCTATATATGTATCGTGTGAGTTTTGTCACATGCACATTACTCCATATCCTTTCATTTTGTTCTATTAAAAAGAAGGGCCTTTATTATTGAGGTTATTTGGACTGTCTATGTCAGTAGTGGCCCAGGTGAGTTATACAGGCTCCTGGTAGCCTCTTGTTCAAATGACTCTACTGTAGATGACCAGGAGGTGTTGCACGCCAAACAGAAATGGTTAAACAAACTATTTCCTTTGAAATGCCTATATCAAGTCAGGATCTTTTGGTTTACAATTTTTCCGGTTGCTTTGCACCAACTTTGCCCTTTCGATTCCGGCACCTTACTATTCCAGTCGGTAATTGTACCCCACTTGAAAAGTGGGGGTATATAGTAATAGGATTGTCCATCGATTCTTTCGTCCGTCCGTTCGTCTGTCTGTTACACCCGAGGATACGGACTGGATGAACGATAATCTGGTATTACAGGTAACGAAGACAAATGTAGCAGAAATACAAAGACAATCCGAAATCCGAAATTCTTTATTGATTAAGAATTCAACACAGGATTGGGGGCAATAAACAAACACACACAGAAATGAAATACATGACCAGCAATATAATGATTGCAATTTTTTTAAATATCCATTTGTAGACATAATGGCCATCTGTAGAACTCCAGATTTACTGTTATACTGTTATTCTCCGCATATTTCTGAGACTTCTCATAGGTTTCTTGCTTAAATGATTATTAGGGAGTTTTGTTTGTGATTATTTGTGTATACCGGGTATATTTTCAATAATTAATTGATTATGAGGCCCCATTCTGGATGAATAAAATACCATACTTTGTTAAATTTACTGAAATGAAGCTACTTTTTAGTAAATTATCACTGCTTGCATGTGCAAAAAGTTAATACTGAATACCTAAACACCGAAGTTACTGTGAATTTAATTGATTCCTCGGTACCCGCATGAGGAGCCTTATTTGCACCTACTTTGACCTAACAGTTTATTACCTATGTGAGTTGTCTCCATTT
>MJUU01005965.1:94123-116076 GCA_002080025.1 Modiolus philippinarum | reverse complement strand
CAACTGATAGAGAACAACTATAACCATTGAAAGCCAAAATCAGCTAAGGACAGAGCTCAGCATGAGGGAGATACTCATTAGTTTTCGATTTCATTTCAAATATTTAGATATTGCAAATTTCGAAATAAAATCGACTTATGAGTCAGCACCGAAGTACCGACTACTGGTTTGATAATGCACTCGGAGACTAACAGGCATCGATCCTGTTGTAACAAACAACTATAAATCTTATTTCTGCATATGACAATTTGGACAACTTATGTCTCTTCAGTGCAGATAAAACCTAAACATTTGGAAGATCATACAGTCAAAGATACATGTATTTAAAAACTGATAGAGAACAACTAACCAATATGATCTAAAATGAAACTTTGTATGCGGGAGATACTCCTTAGTTTTAAACAAAGTTTACAAAAACCCAAACCTATTTATTATTGAAGGTTTCCAAATAAAATTGGCTTTTGGGTCAGCACCGAAGTACTTACTACTGCGCTGGTGAATACACTCGGGGACTAACAGGCCATCAGCAGAGGCATCAACCAAGTGGTAACAAATAACTAAATTCCGAAGTGCATATGGCCATTTTGCCAAGTTATGTCTCTTCAGTGCAGATTAAATCTAAACATTACTCAAGGATGTTTAAAATCTGATAGAGAACAACTAAGCAATATGGTTTAAGTTGAAAGCCAAAATAAGCTAAGGACAGATCTTTGCATGAGAGAGATACTCCAAAGTTTTTGATTTTTTTTTTCTTAAATTATATATTGCAAGTTTCGAAATGAAATCGGCTTTGGGGTTAGGACCGAAGTACTTGTCAGTCGGCTAACAGTCCACCAGCAGAGGCATCGATCCAGTGGTTACAAATAACTAAATACCGAAGTTACTGTCAATTTAATTTCTGCATATATATAAGAAAAAGATGTATAAAATTATATTTTGGAAAATTGGGGCCAATGAGCAAAAAAATGTGTTGACATGAATAAAACTGGAGAAAGCCGAAACCATTAAAAGAAATATTAAACATGAGAAGCGATCACACTTGTTTTTAAAATGGAATGATGTAAAATCCTTTCAACTTCAAATTTGAAAGGGACAGCTTTTCGTATTTTAAATGTTGAATCGAGACACAAGTGACTGGTTCAAACTTTAAACACATTTTAAAATCCATCGCATTTCAATTTAGAACTTAATATATTTTCTGATAAAATCGGAAGAATTTTTTAATTTTTTTCACGTTTTCATATCACGCAAGATGGCGTAAAATGTCTTTGTTCATCACTGTTTCGTCATATTTCGAATCAACACACCGGTAATTCCATTAGCTCCTATACTAATTATCTTTTCTATCAACATGTCTGAATGATGTAAAAATTAAAAGCTTTTCTCCACAAAAAATCGAAAACTATTACCAAACTTATTTACCGAAACATGATTTTTTTTTCTTTGTATAGAAGCCAGAGGCGCCTTTAACAATCAAAATATTTCCCTGTTCGAAGAACATTATTATTAATTTATTCCCATGTCGCATTTCTTTAGATGCTTATATTAAATACCAAATTAAAATAATGTTTAGTGCTTATATTATAAAACAATCTGCACTTTATATTGGTCATGCCTCGGTTCAGAACGTCGGATGTCTAATTTTCATTCATTAAATAATTATCCTAAATTGGTGCGAAATATCCTCTTGTAATTATATCATCTCAGACATTCATTGTTTCATCTTCTTCTCCTCCTTCCAATGATTTTTGTCCGATCGATTATTTCTGTATTTTCAAAGAACTTGAGCATTGTATATATGTGGGTATGCCCTTTTCACCATCGTATTCCTTTTAGTATTGTTAAGAGAAGCTGTCAAGAAGACGCAAAAATATTAATGGATTCCTATCAGATGACTTGAGCATGAAGTTTATACAATATCTAAATAACGAAATACCAAAGCTGCTGTTAATTTGGATTCTGCATATGTGCATTTTGACAACTTATGTCCCTTCAGTGCAGATAAAAATCAAAATATTTGGAAATCCATATTATAACACAAAAGTATTTATAAATAGGTTGAAAATGTAAAAAAAATCTTTTAAAAGAATATCTCATATGGATCATACTTTCAAATTTTGGCTTTTTATCCTTTCTGTTTCCAAATGATATTCTCACCACTCTGTTTATAGTGTCCACATCTCTTTGTTTCAATGAGTACTTTGTGGTTGTTTAAATGTTATGTTAGTCTTCTATAAGTCTTTTTGTTGGACAACAGATGACAACAGTAAGAACACTTTGCCAGTTAATTTAATGTTGGTTGACAACCCCGCATCCATGAATAAAGGGATACACTCTTTTGTCATTAAGCCTTGAATCCAGCTCTAACCAGTGCTAGAAACCATCATGAATTAACTGTATGAGGTATGAACATAACTCATTGTTGATAGCATCATGGTGTGTTCCCTACATATGAGATGTCACATTAAAACTTATTAGTAAATATGATTATATTTCACATACAATATCAACAAACAATGTCGCACAAAAAACTCTTATTTCACCTCAAATGGGGAGTAATAACAAAATAACGGAACAGAATTGTACAGAGCCACAGTCCAAGAGGCATAAAGACAAAGCAGATGGAAAACCACCGGAAAAATTGTCGACCACAATGGTCCTGACTTGGTACAGGCATTGAAAAAGAAATGGCGGAATAAACCGGTTTCATGGCGCCAAGCATCCCCTTCCATTGCTTCAGTGTCCGACAGCAACTCAACAGCAATTGCTATTAAAAGATACTATACAGTTAAAGAAGAATGAAAATCACACTATTAAGTTATAAAAAAAAAGAATCTTGAATCTGAGTTCAGACTAAAATTTCAAATTTTCCCCATTTAATGATCGTATATGAGACGGAATTCTTTTAAATAAACAATGAAATGATATGGAGCAAATGCAAATGAGACAAAGTTTCTACAAATAACATGACCAAACCAAGCATTGGAACAACGCTTTCGTTGTTGTTCTCCAACTCGAAGTCCCCGTGAGGCCTTCAATGATGAGCAACACCCATACGCCACAGCAATTTCATGACGGCCCCAGAACCAGTTTGAGCGAAACCCATAGCCAACTGTCGGTCAACGCGACATTGAAGCATTGATTAATAAGGCGGTCACGAAGATATTATTGATCGAAGAAACAACCTTACTATATCGAGGGCTTAGTTTAGAAATAAGGGATTGTTTTAAAGAGATTTTGGATAAATTCGATTTAATAAAAATGTAGCATAGATTCGCAAGTATAGGGATCCCGGGATAGGGATGCATAATTTGTGCCAGTTGAAATATCAAATCATCCAGATAGAAAATATATTGTCGATCAAATATCCATCATCTTCAATATATTTGTTTCTGTTGGAATTCGCAACTAAAACAAACAAATTTATAAGAATTTAGAAACAGCCACTCAATACATCAGACGATATGGCTGCCTAATGAAAGCATCTTAATGTTAATCTATATAATATGAAATGTCAATAGTAATACAAAGTTTAGCTGGTACTTGCAAAACTTGTTTATGAACTTATTATCATATAAAATATATATTCGTACCATATGAAAATATAATCCGTCCGATTTGTTATTTTCTACCGCAACATTTGCAGGCAAATCTTAAAGAATTTAGAACAATTTTGGTAATGCCTTTTTGGATTAGACTCTTGTTTCATCTGGAATTTTATCAGAAGTTAAAAGTTCGAATTGTTGAATACTATTTATATCTTTGAAAAGAAATTTTATAAATCATTGTTTTTCAACATATCTTGATGAATTTAATGCTTCACAGTTTGTTTCTTTGGGCCTAGAACAATATCCACCCACAAAGGGGGACTTTCACCATAGATAACAGCGATATTTGATATTTTTTACTCAAGTATTTCTCGATACACAATATCGTGAGAGAATTTCATTTGCAATTGTAAGAAACTATTTAAATTCATAACACTTTTTAACTACTGTTTCATCGTGGCTCGGTTCATGTTCCTCAGATAAAAGAGTGAAACTTGAAACTCGCCGTTGAGTGTTAAAATCAGACCATATGACAATTCTAAACAAACCATAGAACAAACAATAAGTGTATAATTACACCTAAAAACAAAGCAAATGAATGGATAGTAGGACATATATTAACTTTCACTTACCCCCAAGAAATCAGTATATTATATACTTTTTGATGTTTCAGATATATATACAAGATATATATATATTTAGTTTTGATATAATTCATGCACAAACGAAAAGAGGTCATTTGTGCACTATATTAAGACTCTACAAAGGAAGGTCTTACTTGTATTGGGATATATTGGTAGTAGTAAATATGCCTTTACAAATCAGGTTTTCTTCAAATAAAGATGAAGATTTTATGTAACCGAAGCCTGGTCAGAAAATGAATTTTCTGAAAGAAGAGTGCACAAACTTTTACGTAAAGGTATTGTTTTCATCATTGCCCTCCTTTTAAATTCAGTTAGCTAGCGCTGGATACATTTCTCTTCACCGTCTTTGATGATTGTTGGTCTTATATATTCTTTGACATACGGCTGCCATTCATTTTTTCCTCGTCGTTTATACAAATATATTCCCCATCATCAAAAAGTGCATTAATTTTTAAATTTTGATTTTGTCCTTTCCAGGGCAAAATGTTCATGTTTGTAGGTATTTTCCAGTTGAAAAGTGTCTAAATTATGCCTTTGAACGTTTTAAATTGTCATTTCCTGAACAGAAAGTCGCAAAGTGTCCTATATTCAATATTTAAATTTTTGAATGGATTACAAATAGATCAATGTAGCATTTTGGTAGCTCTATGCTAATTTTTTTTACCAAACTTCATCTATACGTATAAGTTTCAGGCTTGCAATGACCATTCTAATTGTTTGAGCTTTTTTCACGAGTTAGTAAGAATTAGGGAAAAACACTGAAAAGCGAAAATCAAAGTTCCTGGTAAGACAATATTACAAACTAATTGAATGTGACAGCTCACAGAATGTTGTCGCTCAGTTGTAATTTCAAATCATCAACATGCCGTACGGTTAATTAAGAAATTCAAACATTTGTTGTACCTTTCGGTTCTTTGTATTAATCTTCGGTTAGAGAAATTCGATTTTACAGAAATGGCGTCGTTGGAATTAACAGCCACTTACCGTAACGAGGCATTAATTATCAGACATGTTCTACATGTTGGCGAAAATTCCTTCAGAATCTCTCTGTGTCTATCAAATAATTAGGAGTCTTCCGCATGGATTATATGGATGCCAATCAGAAGTCTGTGTAAATAACAGTATGTCGATGTTATATTTGCAGATTATATGCACGTTGTGTTCATATTTTAGGTGATGTGGAATTGATATTCACAGTGAAGTTAATATGAGGAAATATTTTGCTATTACAGTGTTCATATTGTAATCAACAACCAAGACAGCTATTCACTATTTGGTATCATCGGATAACTTCCTATATGTTTCTTCATTTATATAAAAAAAGACATGGACAAATTATTGCATGGATCACCATCAACAATATAAAAAGTAATATAAATTTCTATATTATACTTTGTATGTGGTGAATGAAATGATATGGAGTAAATCCATATGAGACAAAGTCTGTACAAATACATGGTAAAAAAACAAGCAGAGGAACAACGGTTTTATTGTTGTTCTTCATCTTGAAGCCAGCATGAGGCCTTCAACAATTAGCTTTGCTCATACCTAATAGTAAGTTCAAGACGACCCCTAGCACCGGTTTGAGCGGAATTCTTTGCTAATTGTCGAGCAACGCTACATCCATATCTTCATTGGTCATGGGCGCGGGATTGTCAACAAACATCAATTAAACTGGCAAAGTGCTCTTACAATAATTATGTATATGTTACAGGACAAATTGGAATCCAGGAGGATCCGGAATCCTCCTAGGGGAATTCTCCTAGGATAAACTAGAATTCTGATATGCCCTTGTTTAATCCAGTGTAAATTGGAATTCCAATCACTACTAGGACAAATTTAGATATCCAGATTTGCCGTAGGAGGATTCCTGATCCTACTGACTTATTAAAAAAGTAATATAATTATGAACAACGTCACAATATAAGATAAAAGTAGATTTCTAAATATAAATAGTACTTGTAATTTTTTTTTATTTAAGTGCACATATATTTGATACCAATATTGATCTTTGCTCTTTGAACTAGACAAATTAACTTTCAACCTTCATTAGTAGGCGAAGTAACACATTCTAAATCCTTTTATATTATCTTTTCCAAAGCTGGTATAAGGACTAATTATTTTACAAAAGAGGATCTTATTGGTTTAATCTGGAAATCTCAATTTGTCCTAGTAGAAATTGGAATTCCAATTTACACTGGATTAAAGCCAGGGCAAATCAGAATTCCAATTTATCCTAGGAGAAACCAGAATTCCAATTTGCCCTGTGAGGATTCCGGATCCTCTTGGATTCCAATTTGCCTTGTAACATATATATGCTTTCAATTCTTGGGGTATAATTATGCATTTCTGAATATATCACTATTTGGTAAAGATAAAGTGTAAAGGCCCTGCCACACTGTAACGTTCTAGCCAATGTGTGCCGACGTTCTCGAATTTTTATAAGAAGTTAGCACACGCCGAAGAAATTGAAGAAAGAGACCATATCCGAGCTCTTGTATAAGGATTTACCACACCACGTCACAGTATAGCAAACGTTACGTCATAAAGCCTAAGACGTCATGAAACTATGATGCTGAAGTACATTCTTGGTCACATGGGGCGGACACGTTTGTGACGTAAGGCGGACAAAAACAGGTGGTGAATCTAAATACCAGAACCTGGAATTGGTCTATTCTCTTGTTGGACGCGCTAACGGCATACACTAATAGATTTATAGAAATTTCTGTTATGATGTGAATTGTGAAATTTATTAATTTGATTGTCTGTACAATTATTTATTATTTATTTATTTGTACAATGCTAGCTTCTAGTAGTTGACAATAAAATGTTATACTGTTATTATACAACGCACGGAAAACTTATCCATAACGTGTATGCAAGGCTCACAAAATGTGTAACAGCGTATGACAACGTTGCAAAGGCATTTTACTAGCGTACTTGACGTATACTGAATGCATCCATAACGGTCTTCTAGCATTCATAGAGCGTCTGTATAGCGTTTTGACGATCTTTGTAAGATGAGCTTGAAACTTTTCATTTCAATGTCATTTGCAAATGTAGAAATGAATAGAAATGTCACTGAAAAATACGAAGGATTTGCAGGAGGAATAGGTCCCTAAAAATGAAAAAAAAATATTGTCAAAACAATATGACAGTATGATAAATAAAGTAAGTGAGAACCGAACCGTCAGTCTAAAACGAACAATCCATTAAGACAATGGCAACGTCGGAAAAACAAAGAAACAAAAACATAACATGAGCACGGCAGGGAAAAGAAAATGAAGACACACATATATACAAAAATGAACAACACTTACCCAATAAAAAAACCATGGGTGAGATCAGGTGCACTGGTAGAGTAAGCATCTCCTGCTTCTTATAAGACACCCGCCTTGTTGAACATGTCAACTCCGGTATTAAATTCAAATCTGGCAGAGGAAAAACAAACTTTAGTGGCAAAGAGAAAGATATGTTGTCATCTGGGAAACAGATATCCCATAGCGGTCCACAAGATCGTGGTGTCGACCGTAAAACTTCTCTAGTGATGACCTCAAGTTATGGTCAAAGTAGCCTATTTGTAAGCAACCGAGCTCTATCAAGATAGTCACTATATCGACTCTGGAATGTTGCTACAAAGAAAAGGGAAGTTGACTAGTGGAAAAGTGACGTCATCGCGTTTGTCATATAGCCTTGTTTGTAGTGTACCTCTGTTGAAAATTTCAAGATGAAGGTCAAGGAACGAGACTGATGTAAAAGTATCTGTAGTATCCTTAATTTCGAGCTCTTTTGGATAGATAAGATGAAGAAAATCACCAAAGCGAGGGATGTTATTGATAAAATATCATCTATATAACGGAAGCTGAAATTAAGGACTGGGCAAGTTTTTTTATCTTTATTTTGAAGAAGCCTTTCGATAAAATCAGCTATTTACATTTAACTGGAATTTTGTCTTGCTCTTTAACAATTATTTTTATAATAAAACATCGGCTAATACGTTACTCCTTAGTTACAAGGACGCCCTGTTTGCGTTCTCTTCACGTTGAAAACAACGTTCAAGAAACTTCTACATATCGCATTCTACACATCGCACACATTGCGTGCATAACGCACTTCTAACGTTCATCTAACGTCTTCATAACTTATCAACAGCACGTTGGCGAACGTCGTGAAATTTTGAGAAAGTTCAAAATTTTCCGACACACCCAACGTTCAACAACGCACGCAAACTTGTCTCGACGTATTTGTAACGGGTTACAAACGTGCCTCTAACTTATAAAATGCACACCAGCGTGTACGAATAATATTCTGACATGCTGGGCACACGTTGTTCCTGTGCGTTATAGTGTCGGGGTCATAATAGCTAAATACCGAAGTTACTGTAAATTTAGGTTCTGCAGATGGCCATTTCGACAACTTATGTCTTTTCAGTGCAGATCAGTTCAAAACTTTTGGCAATTTAGCGAGATCTATAATTTAGATTCTGCAGATGGCCATTTCGACAACGTACATGTATGTCTCTTCAGTGCAGATCAGTTCAGAACTTTTTGCGATTTAGCGAAATATCTATAAAAGCTGAATAACCAATAGGATCTATAAATGGAATGCCAAAAGCTAAGAACAGAAACTTGTCCGAGGGAGATTCTCATTAGTTTTAAACTAATTTTCCCAAATTCAGATATTACAAGTTCCCAAATATAATTGATTTTTTCGGGCCAACATAACAGTAATGTCTTTTTCCATAAAATGTAAGATATTTGCCAGTGAACACCCGCTGTTCATTTTATATTCTTAAAGGATGTACTATTGACTGATTTCAGACAAAATTTCAAGAAATTAACATTTCTCTTCACTCGATTTTCATGACTTACAAATTTCTATACAAAGTCTTAAGAAAAACCCAGAAAAATTGGTATTTCCCGCCAAATTTTTAATTGCTTGCTAGTATCTCAAAATAAGCGAATGAACCTATTTTTTATTTCTTGTTTGTTGTCAGCCTTTTATTGGGTTATGCTTATTCAGATCACTTTTATGAAATTCTCATGACTTTCATTCAAACGTGGCAACCATGGCAACCACCTTAAACATGAAACGATTTCATATTTCTGTTTGTCCTTGTATGGATGCTGGCATGAGAAATTCTGCAGAATGAAGTGAATTTTTTATTATAACATCTGTATATATAGGTAAATCTAAAACAGCTAAACTAATTATTGACGTTCATATGAAATTGTATATTCACTTATTCGGAATTACTAAAAAGAACATGATATAAATCAGTATAAAAGTCAATTCTACAAAGATCTCAACATAATGCTGTATCTCTGTCTCCATTATTTTATAAATTATTTAAGAAAAGTACATTAAAGTCTATCTTCATCGAGTGACAATAATCAAAACAAATACTTCCTTCTTTCACATGTCGGATTATGATGGAACTTGGCGCCATCATAAATATATTTTCAATTTGATAAATTAATATTACGAGTAATCAAAGGTATGATTGGATGTGTATTATTTATCAAATTTTTATTGTTTGCGAAAATCCTGTGCAATTAACCACCTGGTGCTCGAAACGTGGTGCAAAGTGTTGCTTAGATCGATGATATTGGCGGGAACAGACGACACAAAGTCTCGTGCAGACCAGAAATACGAGAACTGTATCAGACTACAATAAATAAACATTGTATTCACGTGAATTTTAAGACTGTATGGTAACCTGTATTAATATTATATTGTATTGATATTGATCTGAGTGGTCATATTTCAATTTTGTACTATTATAACCAATACACTAGAACAAAAAAAACAAATGTTGTCAATCGTAATGCGACAAATAGTAACAAGTTTTTGACGCCGTAATATAAATCTGACAAATATCTGTTTAACTTGAAATGATTCAGAGTGCTTTTATATTCTGTGATTCAAAGCCATTATAGGCGTCTGATTAAAAAGAATATCGGAGCATTCTGGAGAAAGACCGTACCATCGGATTCATGGATTAGAATAAGAGAAATTTGTTGTGAAGCAGATTGTTTTATCTAAATTAGCCATATCAAATAAACAATTCATGGATATGGAGTACATGTACATTCGCCCATACAGATACATGGTAAAAAAAAATTTTGTTCTTCATCTTGAAGTCACCACGAGGCCTTCAACAATGAGCTTCGTAATGTGGTTTGGGCGGATTCATTGATTATAGGTGTCGCACAATGCTACGTCATTGTTTCGTATTACTCATGGATGTGAGATTGTAAAAAATGTCTCAGTGGTATCATTCCGCCATTTTTGTTAAATACTTGTTCAATTAGGTTTCATTAGTTAAGAAATTTAATAAAATAGTTATCTAAAATGTTAAGAATGTTACAAAGATTTATATTGACTAATACTATGTTAATATAAGCGAAATGGCTGCACAAATAAACAAACTGGGTATGAGACATGTTGAAGGCCTCATGGTGACAATAACAATAAAAACGCTGTTCCATTGCCTGGCTCTACCATGTATTTGTAGAGACTTGTCTCGTGTGTATTTAACCCATATTCTGTCATTATTCATTTAATAGAAGAAAATACCACAAGACAAATGCCAGAAAACTAAATATAGTGAAATGTAGGATCTAAAACCATGGTCAGAATAACATTTGAAAATTACAACAAAAATTGCCAAATTTCAAAGAATAATGGTATAACAATATCAAATTCCTCAAGAGCAAGTATATCATACCTAAAATGTACAGAGAGGATACATCTATAGCATGGGGAATCTTTTTACGGAGTCCACATTGAATTAACCATTTTACTTCATTTAAATGGTTTTCACTAAACTTCTTGTCATCAGAATCGCAAATTATGTTCGTTGGTATTAGAGATGTTTCACAATACATGTATGTTAGAAATAATGAAGTTTTCTTCAGTATGATAATCTTAACGAGTTAAAGGGGGTCATTGGTTAAAAAAAAAACTAGCACCACTATGCATTGAGTATATAGTTTATGCATGTATAACGGGAATTTTGAGTCGTGTTCACTCCGACAACATTTTTGTGTATTATACGAAAAAAATCAATACACCAATACCTTGAGATGGAATCACTAATTAATGAACACTGTTGAGCTAAGGGTGATTTATATTTAGCTAGGCTAGCTATATAGATAGTTCTTGGGGGAAAGTGAGGAGTACGCTTGCGTAGTGAGGAGAACGCATGCACAGGAGACTATTGACCAATAGGAATTTCAGATTCTCGAAAGTCAAAATGGCGTCCAGTTTCGTCCTGATAAACGGGGCGGGGTTTGTTTTTTTCTGTTTCCTTGTGGAAGTTGAAAAGTATTATAAACATTTACTATAGGTGGTACTGGGAACAGGTTTGTAGAGGATGATGGGATTGGTATTGCAATATCGCTTAGCCAGATTTATAAATATAGATATGATGAAAAGAACAGTAATGTATAAATTTAAAACCAGAAGTTAAAAATAAAGATGAGGTATTGTGCAATAATCAATAATATACGAATACTTTAAAAGACTTTTCAATTGTGTTAAACAAAGCGTGATTGTAGTTTGTGGAGAACGAAAGGGATAGAATTGCATTTTTTGCGGAAAAATAAAGAGCTACCGGTGTTTATTTGTGTGTGCTGTAAAAGGTTTATGTTTCGAAGCCAAGTACATCATGAGCCACCATACCCTTATGAATCAAAACGCAATTTTCTATCCAAGGCTATTCCATAGCCTAGCGTATCGTTTTTATTTCATAAAAACCATTATCCGATTTATATCATCCACTTATGTTTATAAAATCCCCTCGTGTTTTCTAGTTAATCTATTTGTAGCGCTTCAGATTAATTGTTTTTCGTCGATTAAAGTTTAGTTAAAGAATTGTCATGCAGGACAAATTATACGTGCACTTCAATTTCATAAATAGTTTGTTTTTAGGTGGTATATATTTATATTCAATAGTTCTGGATTCCGGTTATTCTTCTGGCTGGTATTTGAGGAGATCTTTTTCGCCTTCAATTACACGAGAGTTCCTATCTCGAAAGTCCCGTAATGTATTGTTGGGAATCGGTTGCTCCTCGTGAAATTGAGATCTTGAATCATCGGAAAAGAGAGCTTAACCTATTTAAATCTATAAACAATACTCTGATTATGTTGTAGTACATTCCTAACATTATTCCTACTCTGTAAAAGGTAAAATATTTTTTCTTGTGGAGATTTCTACGTTTTATAAAATGTTATCTGGGGCATGATTATAGATAATGTATAAGGAGAAAGTTATCCTATAAAAATATCATACTGACATCTGTGGATATCTTCTTTGTACGTTTATAAATGATGGTCATTGACTTCAGTATTTTCTGTTCACCAATTCTATTCATGAGATTCTACTCAAGGTCGTATAACTTTGCTCGTGTCGGGTTTATACTGTACTTTGTGTCCGATTTCTTAATTTTTTCAGCCAATTCTACATGAAAATTTCAGTTGTATTTACATAAAATTTAGTCAAACCACTGATCAAGATTTGACTCAACGTTTTAAAAATAAATGCAGGTCATAAAACTTGGCTCGTGCAGGGTTTTTGCTGTAGTTTGTGTCCTACCCAATTTGTTTATTTTATTAGTCAAACTGTTGAAAAACGTTGCTGACACTTACAACGTCAAAAAACCCTGGCGAAGTTATAGCCGTCAAACTGATATTGAAAACAAACCTGGGATAATTATAAAGAGACCTACTGATATATAACCCTTTTCTGTTAACTATAAGTACTAAAGAGGTAAAATTTACCACAATTTAATTTCGGAACTTTGCTATAAGTGAGATTCGAGCCGCCGATCCAGAAAACAATAGTTAAAAGACTAGGACAACATCGGTAACACTAACATCACATAAGGACGACACAGGAAAGAAAAATTGGGACACACATTCCGATGAACAACACGAATCCAATTATAAACCATGGATGGGATATTAGAAACTCCTTGTTGACCGGAATTTTGCCTAATTTAAAAATTTGGCAAAATAATGCTGACAAAAGGATGAAGTCGACCGACTTCCCCAAATACTCTGATATATCAGCTAATTGAATTAATTGTTTCTTACGCAAATATTGCGGGATCAATTTACAGTCATGATATTCAAATATATAAGTGTCCTGTTTTGTACATCATCAACACTCCGCTCTTTAAATATGGACGACACGAAGTAACACTTCAAGCATGTGAAGACTTTCCATTTATTTGGACACTAAATTCTGGTACCTATCGAACCGATCAGTCTTTCTATTAAATCTGCGAAATGCACGCATAGAAAGGAAGTTTGAAATACCAGTTGTTTAAGTCTTTAAGGATTATACCATCGAGGTTGGCATGCTAGTAATCGCATCATCGAGGAGACATAAAAATATAAGTATTTTTTCCATTTCAGTTATAAATACACAGTCAGGTTAGTGATCATGACATGTTCAAGATAGTTTCCATGACAAGCCTCAGCAAATTTATATACAAAATATATTGATAACTCAATTACTACATATTTTGTACCTACTGATATTGCAAAGTTCAGTATTCAGAAAGTGCAGAAAGGTAACCATACTTTTTACAGTTTTATATTAAATTATTTTGATCATTATTGAATTAGAATTGAAACATCACTTTTTACGGTTTGCATGCACAGAGTTGAAATGAGGGCTATTCATTATGGTAGATTTAACGTTTAGCAAATATCCTTTTCCTCGTGAAAACTCAATGTGTGGCGATACGATATACAATATCATTAAAAGATAAGTATTTTTTTGCCTTTATTATTTTGTAATTTCCAAATGTTATTCTGGTCCCCTGTTTATAGTGCCCACATCTCACTTCTTTTAATGCAAATGTTTCTTACAATTCGACTTGAAGAATGCCCTGTATTTGTCTTTATGGTGTATCGTCCACTAGCTTTGAACACTATTGCTTTTGTCGGGCAATGTATGACAGTGATTGTAAGAGCACTTTGCCAGTTTAATTTATGCTTGTTGACGATCCCATATCGATGATCACATTAGACATGGATATAGCGTTGTTCGAAATTTAGCAAAGAATTCCGCTGAAACCTGGCCTAGGAGCCGTCTTGAGGTATGAGCTAAGCTCATTGTAGAAGGCAACTAATACATATTTATCTATTATCAAACTCAAAATTATAAATCATGTTCTTTCTGCAATCAAGGAGAAGAAACAATTATACATTTATTTTATAACTGTATGTTTTTTTTATGTCAGAGCTGGATTTATGAAAAGACGTCAACCTATCAAATTTTGCTACATTAGAGATCCTTTTTTGAAGGAAAAACTGTTTCGGGGCACATAAGCTTATAATGCTGATCTTAAAATACTATGTTTATAGACAATAATGTACATGATGTAGAAAGGAACAACTATATCTTTCTTAATTCATTATCATTATTGTATGGAAAAATATATTTCTAGTATCAATGATAAACACACCTCTTTTGAAAGAAGAATGTCGGGTTTGAAATTTATTTAAATAGGATGATAACAATACAACTTATTTATCTTTTCAATCATGTTACTTTATGTTGTCAAATTTATATAACTTCGATTTCGTGGAGGGAAAGTGTGGGAGATTAATTGAATGGGTGATATATATTTATATTTGATTTTTGGAATGTATTTTTGTAAAAAAATAAAAATAATAGTAATAAAAACTAATTGTTGAAGGCTTCGATGTGACTTTAAGATGAAAAACAACAATAAAAGCGTTGTTCCTTTGCTTGGTTCTACAATACATTTGTAGAGAGCTTATCTCGTGTCTATTTACTCCATATCCTGTCATAGTTTAATATGTCTTTTGCCCTTCTCTGTATCTCAAAAAGTAAAACCAAAACGATGAATGTTCAAGAACCATGTAAATAATGTACAATTGTATATAGTTCCCACTCTGAGATACCTAAGAATATAATGTAATTTTATAATATATTTTTTATCCCAGAGGAAAACACTTAAATCTGCATAATAATTGTCATATTGTGCATCGCTGAAAACAGAAAACAGTTAATCCCTATTGCTCGTTTGCTATAATTATATCCAATGGTAGAATGCTAAGGTTACACTCATGTGTGTCTCTTTCGAGAATATCGACTTGCTTTAAACCCATCATCAAGAAGTTACGGGAAATATTTGCGAACTCTTGCTCAAATATCTACTTAAATTTGCTTCTTTGTTATGGCTGAAACACATACACGATTATATCCAGACTTAACTAATCGATCAAATTGATAATCGATCACGTATCAATAAAAATCGACCGGTAATCAATTGATTAGTGCGACTAATCGAACATTCATCGATCAAACTCTCTGAGGAGTTTGATAGATGATTTTGATTAGAAATTTGTGATCGATAAGTGATCACTGAAATTTAACTTTAACTTCAGATAGTGTTTACTTGGTGTTTAGTACCATCAGTAACAGTTATGTTGATTGGTTAGTCAAAATATAATAAAACAATTCAGATAGCTTATGTTAATGCGGTTTTATTGAACAACTGATCATTAATCAATCAGAAATCGATCACAAATTTCTAATCAAAATCATCGGTCAAACTCTTCAGAGAGTTTGATCGATAAATGTTCGATAAGTCGAACTAATCAATCGATTACCGTTCGATTTTTATTGAAAAGTGATCGCTTATCAACTTGATCGATAAGTTAATTAAGTCTGGTTATATACATTCACCTGCCACTATATTATGATGTATAATTCATAGACCTGAGGTAGGAGAAGGTATCAATTTTCTACGTTCATAGTGCTTAAGTGAATAAAAAGAACCATTGAGGTAGGTATGATTAAAATTTCGAAATTGCAATATATTTGTTTTACACTGCAATAAATATTCATTTTCATGAATATTAACCATCCTACATTCAGATATTTATAACGAGTGCATTATCTCTACAGTTTTTTGCAAAATTATCTAAAAATAACAGGAAAATATTGAAAGTGAGATTCTTTACAAGGGAGATAATTTAAAGTATAGATTCAGCAATTTTACTTATTTCTAAATTTAGAAAAAATGGAACGGTAGATTTTTCTAAAATTTAATTATATTTTGCATATTCTTATTTTCTTTGTATTCTCAGTTTTTGGTGAAAATTAAACGACGCAATTTTTTTACAAAAAGTGTTTAATACTGATGAAAATTGCTTAAGTTCATATGAACATATATACTATAATTATTAGAAAAAAAATTAAACGAGTGGAAATCTTTAGCCTCACCCAGGTCTACCCCCTTAAAAGGAGACGACTTCAATTTCATCAATTTTACGAAGATGGACAGTAATATGCCAACTTCTCCTGCTTACGGAGTGATATGCTACAGCTTATTCATGCAGATTTTTGTCAGGCAACGTTATCTGCATGATTGCCTTTTTAATCAAAGCTTCAAAAATGTCTTGTCATACGAACATTAGAAAAGTTTAACATAACAGTCCCTTCTGGTAAAATTTGAACTTCGGTCCGAACTGTGATTATAAGATTCTTTTTCATTTAGTTCCATGATGAACATTTCGTTTCATTATCTACGACCTTCCAATAGCCATTGCTGTTGATTTGCTACCGGACACTATCTCAATATAAGGGGAGGTTTGACACCATTGCTGTTGATTTGCTACCGGACTCTACCGCAATATAAGGGGAGGTTTGACGCCATTGCTGTTGATTTGCTACCGGACCTTACCGCAATATAAGGGAAGGTTTGACGCCATTGCTGTTGATTTGCTACCGGACACTATCTCAATATAAGGGGAGATTTGACGCCATTGCTGTTGATTTGCTACCGGACACTATTTCAATATAAGGGGAGGTTTGACCCCATTGATGTTGATTTGCTACGGGACACTATCTCAATATAAGGGAAGGTTTGACGCCATTGTTGTTGATTTGCTACCGGACTCTACCGCAATATAAGGGGAGGTTTGACGCCATTGCTGTTGATTTGCTACCGGACTATATAAGGGGAGGTTTGACGCCATTGCTGTTGATTTGCTACCGGACTCTACCGCAATATAAGGGGAGGCTTGAAGCCGTTGCTGTTAATTTGCTACCGGACTCTACCGCAATATAAGGGGAGGCTTGAAGCCGTTGCTGTTAATTTGCTACCGGACTCTACCGCAATATAAGGGGAGGTTTGACGCAACACCCACCATTTCTCGTACCAAGTCAGGAACATCGCAGTTTACATTTTTTCCGATAGTTTCCAACCGATTTGTCTTTTTGTCCTTTTGATTTTGCTCTAAGCAATTCTATTCAGTAATTTTGTTATTAACCCCATTTGAAATCATAATTTAACAAAACTTGACCTTACAAGTCACACACTAGAGAAACTCGGTGAGAAGAGATTCACACCAAAATGCACAAACCAATTATTAATGTTTTATGTGGACTTTCGAGAAAATTGTTAATCTCGCATAATGTATACAATAATAATTTTGGTGGCATAAGACACCGTTCACAATATCAAGTAAAAAGAGCAAAATCCTTGCCACTTATGATTTCTGTAATTTTGTAATCATATAGCGGATTTAGTATCATATAATTGACGCTAAGCAACAAAAGAAGGCATATCCATGTTCAATATAAGCCGAATCGTCACTATTTTATGTATGTACTTGGCTCTAGACCACTATGTTTGGTTATTTTGTTATTACCCCTTATGGCATACTTTTATAAAATATCATTGGTATCCAACAAATTATGAACAGACTAAATTTAGATTTGCGATGGAGGTCATAATAAACTCTGTAAGAGGAATTGACGAAAAAAGACTGCTTTCTTTCTGCCTAAAAAAGTTATCCACGGGACTAACTCAGGTATCAACCATTCATATACTCCCTCACACTTTCACTCCAGGAAATCAACATAAATTGAAGAAAACTTTGTTGCAATACATTTAAATCGTTTTTCAGTGACGACAAACATGGCAAATATACCAACTGGACTTGTCAGGATATGATAAAAGCATTAAATTTTCTTCTTGATAATATTTTTGTTCGTTTCGGTGATACAGTTTATCAGCAAAAAATAGGTATTCCTATGGGTACCAACTGTGCACCTCTCATAGCAGATTTATTTCTTTATTGCTACGAGTCACAATTCATGGTAAAAATTCAAAAAGACCATTCTACACAGCATTTAGTGGATAAATTTAACAATACATGTAGATATTTGGACGATATTTTGGCTTTAAATAATCCTGAATTTTTAAATTTACAGATGAAAGGACAAGGTGCTATAAGGGGTAGATTTGGCCCAAGATTTCAGTGAATTTCTAAGTTGCACTTCAAGATTTCTTTTGTGTTTGTTTCAAAGTTGAGATCTCATTTACTGAAAAAATACAAATGATAGAAGCGATGACGTCACAATAGGTACAGTTCTGACGTCATGAAAAGGCTACTTTTGAGCATTTTCATGGAAATATTCCGAATTTGGCATATTTTTGAACAGTTTTCCTTTCCGGAAATATCGAGCACATCCAAGAACCAATTAGATAATTTACCCATATATTGGAACAAGTGAATTGAACCTCTCATATAAATATTTTGTGGTTCTTGCATGTGCTCTATATTTCCAATGCAGAAAAAGTAGTCAAAATTGGTCAAATTTGTCATTTTTCGACAAAATCTTCAATTTGTCCATTCTTCTACGCTCAAAAACTCAGTTATGATACATTGTTACTTAATAAGTGTTACTGTTTACCGAAGAACCATACCAATAGAACATTTCAATGAGAAAATTTTGTGGATTCAACCATATTTATTATTCCGGCCAAATAAAGCCCTTATCGCCCCTACTCCTTTATCCTGCAGAACTTACGTTAAATAAATCCAATAGCAGTAGTGATTATACTCCTTTTCTTGATCTTGATATATCAATAAATCAAGGAGAGTTAAACACTAAGGTTTATGATAAAAGGGATGATTTCTCATTCCCTATAGTCAATTTCCCCCATCTCGACGGCGATGTTCCGTTAGCCCCTTCTTACGGGATCTACATTTCGCAACTTGTTCGATATGCACGAGTATGTAGTAATGTTTCTGACTTCAACGACCGAAATCTTTGTCTCACTGAAAAACTTCTGCATCAAGGGTTTAGATATCATAAATTGATAAAAACATTCTCTAAATTTTATTATAGATACATTGACTTATTAAGAAAATTTGGTTCTACATGCAGGGCTCTTATACATCAGGGCATTTCACATCCAAACTTCTATGGCAATATCATTTACAAAGCGCATAAATTCAAAAAATTGTCCTTCCAAACTTATTAATCCGTTGAACAAACTTATTCATAAAGGATATAAATACAGCATTGTTGTTAAATCTTTACTTCTGGTTTTTGTTGGCAAAAATATTGATCATCTCCTAAATGCTTTACACCATAACTAAATTTAAACAATTTTTCATATTGGCAGTATTTGGCATTGCACAATATCATGTTCTTCTTTCATAATTGATGATGTTGTTATACCAAATCTATTTAGAAGTATTTCAATTGAAATTTCATATGTAAGAAGGGGTTGATATCATAGTCAACGGAAATTATGTCCTTAGCTAGCTGTCAGTAACTGCGAGCATTTGTCCGGACAGTACCTATGTGTATTGTCTTCATGTTTTATGTACGTCTTGATAAGTTGGACTTTTTTCTAGTTTGATTTTTACTGTGAGTCTTTTTGTGTATTTATTTTTAGCCATTCACCACACATTGGGGGAGGGTTTGGATCCAAGAAAACGAGTTTAAACCCACCGCAATTTTTGCGCCTGTCCCAAGTCAGGAATATGTTGGTCATTGGCTTGTCCTTGCCTTCTTATAAAATTTTAGTTTCTTGATATTTGGGTTATTGGATGTGGTTTGTTTCCATTGATTTATTCACTTTTTTACCTTTTCGGGGCCATTTAGGGCTTACTATATGGTGTCAGGTTCCTCACTGTGTTGAAGACCATATGGTGACCCCTAGATGTTTTGTTTTGGGTCGTTTTAACCTGGATATGGGATGTTGTCTCTTGACATTTACCCCATTTCCTTTCTTTTTCATGTTTAAGTAACATGATTGAAAAGATGAACAAGTTGTATTGTTATCATCCTATTTAAATAAATTTTCAAATTATTGGTAATTGTTCTCTGTCGGCTTTTACAATTATTTAGATTTATGGACTTCCAAATGTTTTGATTTTATCTGCACTGAAGACACATAAGTTGTCGAAATGCACATATGCAGAAATTAAATTCACAGTTACTTCGGTATTTTGTTATTTGTTACCACTTGGCCGATGCCTCTGCTGGTGGATTGTCAGTCCCCGAGGGTATTCACCAACCCAGTAGCCAAAACTTTGGTGCTGCCCCGAAAACCGATTTTATTTAAAAACTTGCAATATTTAAATTTAGGAAAATTTCGTTAAAAGCAAAGGAGTATCTCCCTCTTGCATAGCTCTGTCCTTAGCTGATTTTGGCTTTTCTATTTAGATCTTATTGGTAATTGTTCTCTGTCAGCTTTTACAAATATTTAGATATATGGATTTCCAAATGTTTTGATGTTCTGAAGAGAAATAAGTTGTCGAAATGCGCATATGCCGAAATTAAACTCACAGTAACTTCAGTATTTTGTTATATAGAATCTTGAAAAAGAACCCATCTGTCTGTGGCTCGTTATTAAAGGCGTGTGAATAGGGTGTCACATTTGCTATTCACTAAACATATTGCAATAAACTCTTTTTGAGTGGTCCGTATTTCAAGATTAGATACATTTTTTTTCAGAGGATCCATCTCATTAAAATTATCCATAATTTTACTTAAACCTATATTGTAATTATACTATTCTTGATGTAGCTAAAATGTTGCTTTAATGCGTCAAACAAAACTTCACAAATTATAATGAATAAATTTGAAGTTTTCTCTGAAAGTGAGCTGGAAATTAAATTCGTGTTATTCTAGCCAGTAACTACTCAGTAAAACCTGACGACACTGAGTGTACTCAAAGTACGCGGTTATGACGTATGTCAAATTACAAGTTTTACGTTACCACTGACCATGGAACTATTTGAACACTAGTGCACAGCACGTGGTCGCAACGCCCAGCGGAGTACATGTTGAAATTTACATGATTTAAAGGAAAACTACATTTCCTTCACATGCATTTTATCACGTCAATATAAAAATGATACAAGATTGTGTTAACATGTATCCCATCAAAATAATTAGCAAATGACATTGATGTGATTAAATTTTCATGTTGATCATCCTGTTGGATTGATGGATATGGCGCCATGGTTCCGTGTCATGTGACCAGTGAGCCAGGATAAGACATGTAATGTCTAGTTTGACGTATAAGTAGTCAGAACATTAATTATATATTTATGTTCATAATTTTGTTATTTACATGGACATCGTTTTCTACTAACATGAAAATAAAATGCAGACGGAACGGCCTAATCGATAGAAGACACGCTAACAAGCTCCACGATCTTGTTTGGCAAAATGTATTGCCTGGAACGTCGGAGGTCAGATGCACCGAAATCATGCTATGTAAACGCCTGTGTTGGGTCAAAAGCTACAAAATTTATTTAACACCGATATATGTCTCAAAAGTTTTCAATGGTAATTTATTCTTAATAATATTCATTGGGAACAGTTACGCAAAAAACATAGCTACAAACTCAAAGTTTATGTTAAGGGAACGGTCATTATTTATTAGGTGGGGGGGGGGGGGGG
>MJUU01005965.1:68795-94105 GCA_002080025.1 Modiolus philippinarum | reverse complement strand
TGTACAGCGTAAGAAAAAACTTTGACCCCCTCACAAATTGTCGATAAAAAATTTTGACCCCCCCCATTCAGCTTTCAATCTTTATAATTGCCAACTTACTTGCAGTCTTGTTCTCTTAGACATGTATTTTTTTGGTAACAGAAAGTCAATCAAAAAAAACTTACACAAATAATAAAAAAAATTGCGTTTTGTTTGAACATTTTCAAAAGAAAAACAAAGAAAATTTTGTTAAATTTAAGACGGCCCATCCCGGCTCACAAGTCAGGGGTCGCGTTTTCAGATTTCCCCACGGACGTCTATTATTTAGTTCTCATTGATTGTACAACTTTTTCTGACAGAAAAATAGTACTTCCTCATTCTAGAATGATTTGTCCTTATAGTGAATTTAAGGAAACAAGCTTTACTTATTCAAGATATAATCATAATTTGTTGGAAAGTTTTTCAAAGCTGTCAAAAGATAAAATATTGAATTTAAGGTATTGTCCCGCCGAAGGCGGGCGAAAAAAATCACCTCCTTAGTCAATGAGACTTTTCACTGCACCAATGATGCTCAAAACTAATCTAAAAAATTTAACCCCCCCCAAAGAGTACCGTTCTGAATTTTCAACCCCCCAATGAAACCACTTTCAAAATTTTGACCCCCCTAAAACTTTCCAGCCCCCTAAGCTGATAAATAATGACCGTTCCTTAATTGCAAGAGGAAACATTAAAAACGAATTCCATGCAAAATTAGATGAAACAAAAATTTTGGTCAATTAATCGAACCTTTGTAATTTTGTTCTAAATCCAAATATATGAAAACACCAATTTCGTTCCCTTTTCTTGAAACAGATTTGGGTAAAAAAACGACTTCAATCTACACAGAAACAGTGTATTAAATTTATAATTATCTGTCAACTAGAACTAAAAGTTGAATAGCAAAATACCGAAGTTACTGTTAATTTATTTTCTGCATATGCGCATTTCGACAACTTATGTCTCATCAGTGCAGATCAAACCAAAACATTTGGATGTCCATTAACCGAAAAGTTGTAAAAGCTGATAAGAGAACAAATAACCAAAAGGATCTAAATAGAAAAGCAAAAATTCAGCTAAGGACAGAGCAATGCATGAGGGAGATACTACTTAATTTAAAACAAAATTTTGTAAAATTTAGATATTGCAAGTTTCAATAAAATCGGTTTTTTGGGTCAGCACTGAAGTACTGACTACTGCGTTGGTGAATACCTTGGGGAACTAACAGTCCACCAGCAGTGGCTTTGGCCCAGTGGTCTATTGAAGTGTGCAAAAAAGACTATGCAATAATACCACATAACACATGTAAGACATCAAACTTTTGTGGTTCTGCAATACCGAAAACGCTACCCCTTTCCCACAAACGGAAAGAAGGATGCCGCCAGTATTCGGATGTGCAAACTATCCAATCAACTAAGTCCAACTTGTTTATAACAGTGACCTTTCTTTGGTACTCTATTTCAATATCTATGAATACGTATTAATCCAGACTTGGAGCAGTTTATCTCTCGCACTTGCACTTCTTTATATGTACATTTTTTTATTTGGCTTGTTTAGATAGCCTTTTTAAGATAACACCCACACACATACAAGCCATAACATTAGGTAATGTACAAAATACTCATTATTATGACAGAACGAATAGATCATAAAGGCACAATAAGTATAAAATAAATGTATCACTTAAGAAGAACGTAGAGAAGGTAGTGGATACGTTCACATCAAAGCCATCATTGGGCACATCTTAGCACGATGGAGATGTTTCTCTTAGAACTGTTTGAAAGAACATATGAAAAAGAGTAAAGTAGCATATGAGGATACTGAATTTGAAGCAGCATATCTTTTATCTGCTCAAATAAAATCAAAATATTAGGAAAATTTGCTGAAGCAATGGGCCATTCTTCAACTTCAGCACTTGTTTGTTTTATATAAACCCATTACATTTTTCAAAACATCTATAACATCTTATTTTAGAATTTCCTTCAATTATTTAAGTTTACAAATATAGATGGCTATAAATTTACATGCTACATTTGTTTATGTCAAGAAGTAGCATTGAAATGGCCAACAAAGGTTTTGTTAGCAGTTTAAGAGTTCAATAAACATATTTAAATGGAGGACAAAACAAAATCATTGAAAGAACTGATTCAGCAGTTTGAGATGTTTGGAACAAGTTTTGCAATCAGCGTAATTGGATAAACAATTAAGGGATATAGAGTAAATGCACATAAGATAAAGTCTGTACACATACATGATAAAGCCTTGTAATGGAGCATTGCTGTGATTGTAATCTTGGAAGTCATTGTGCAGTCTCCAACAATTAGCTTTGCTCGGTAAGAGAATTCAAGAATGGGTTCCTAACAACGGTTTGAGTGGTGCTAAATGTCGAACAACGATAGGTTCATTTCTGGGTTTACACCGTGAATGAGGGATCGTCAACAAATATATAACAAGAACTGGGAAAGAGTTCTTGCAATTGTTGATAGCCGTTGCCTGATTAAAGACTAACCAATCCTTACAACTTCAGAAGACAATCACATATAATAATAAAGAACCACAGAATACTCATTGGGTCTTTTGCAAGAAAACTTGGCAAAATAAAATCATAAGATAAAGTCTATTCCTCAAGAGGTGTGAAATTTGACTATTCTGTTGGGCAGGTAAAAGGACAACAAAAGAACGAAATTTCAGTTATTTAAGTTCTGAAGATGCATATTTAGAACTACTGTGTCAGGCTCATTGCAGCTTATTATCAATATTTGAAAGGTAAAAAAAAAATAGTAAAAAAAAACACATATAAAGACCTGCCAGATACTAGTATTAACAAATTATAGGTTCTAACTGTGGCTCCATGGTGACTTCAAGATGAGAACAACAACAAAAACGTTGTTTCTGTGCTTGTGTTTACCATGTATTTGTAAAGACTTTGTCTCATTTGCATTTACTCCATATCATTTCATTTACCATCCATATGCAGCTAGGTGTATTTTTATCCTTTATGCAAATTATACCCCAAGACCTGGTCTCAAACGAGACAAAACATGTAATAAGACAACAAACTGCTGCAAATGAATTCATAAACAGTTTCTACCCGTTTTTAACTAGGAGCCCCTTACACAAGAAAGTAGTCTATGATACTAAATATGTTATTTGGAGCTTCACTTATTATATTTATTATCAGTACAAATGAAAATTTGCCAGGGTGGGGGTTCGATTGAGGCAAACTTCAATTAAAAGATATTTCGCTTACATCCACTTATATGAATCGACCCCCACCCTGGCAAATTTTCATTTGTACTGATAATAAATACAGAGTTTGCAGATTTCGTTATCCCTTAGTGACATTTCTGCAGTCATTTTTTTCAGTCATTGATCAAACAAGTAACGCGATCAATGATCATCCTTCATCGCAAGATTGTTATTCTCTTGATCACAAGATTGTTATTCTCTTGATCGCAAGAATGCCATCTAGGATCATTGATCTCAAAGTTATGATTCTTGATCTTAAGCTGTTATCCTTAATCTAAAGATTGCGATCCTATGCTGATTTATAATTAGATTATATTTGTAATTTTGTACAAATTATGATTTATATTTTCAGTTTGTACAAATTACGATTTGTACAAAATTAGCTTACAAATTATAATTTGTACAAAATTAGCCCGAAAATCACTTATAATTTGTACAAAATCTTTCATCATTTGCTTAACTTGACTTCAAAGAATGAAATTACTGAAAATAAGATTTATTTAAATAAACATGTAACAGAATAACAGAACACATCAGACAATTTCACTTAATTTTGTACAACTAATTATTATCCATTAAAATCGGGGCAAGTCATGAAAAAAATTACAAACATGAACATAATGTCAGTTGTACAGTCGAACGTCAAAGCTCCAATATCCTTCGAAGGAATTGATGAAAACAGTTTGAGTTAAAGGATAGCTCAACTTTTAAGTTAGAATTATATTAGAAACTTAACATTTAGGGGGCTACAATTTGTTTAAACATATTTGGGATGTGAGCCATTAGGAGCGACCAAAGTTGTTTGTACATGTTCTTAGAGTTGACATCAACCATAGTGCTGTATGTCTGTGTGTTTATTAATACTTCCGACAAAGCCTCCGCTAAGAGGGGACAATGGATAAAATTTAATGAAACTAGAGTTACTGTGGCCTATTGGGCCACGGATACTTCCCGCTCCCGCATCTTCCTGATTTTTTTAAATATCAAGAAAAAACAGGAATTATTGAAAAACAAAATACATAGTGCACATCTACAATATGTAATTAAGATCCAGCCTAAGTTTCATGAAATTCCAATAAGTGGTTTAGGAAGAGTAGTGGATACCAGGTGGTCACAATATGGTTTGCAATGAAGCTAAATTGACAAAGTCCATAACATGTCGAAAACCTGAAAAAAGGATTTATTAGAAAACAAAATACATAGTGCACATCTACAATATGTAATGAAGCTCCTGCATAAGTTTCATGAAATTACAATCAGTGGTTTAGGAGGAGCAGTGGATACCAGATGGTCACCATATGCTTTGCAATGAGCTAAAATGACAAAGTCCAAAACATGTAAAAAATGTGGAGAAAAAAAGAATTATTGATAAACAAAACGCATAGTGCACATCTACAATATGTAATGAAGCTCCTTCAGAAGTTTCATGAAATTCCAATCAGTGGTTTTGGAGGAGCAATGGATACCAGATGGTCACCATATGCTTTGCAATGAGCTAAAATGACAGAGTCCAAAACATTAGAAAATCTGGAAAAAAATGATTATTGATAAACAAAATGCATAGTGCACATCTACAATATGTAATAAAGCTCCTTCATAAGTTTCGTGAAATTCCAATCAGTGGTTTTGGAGGAGTAGTGGATACCAGATGGTCACCATATGGTTTGCATTGAGCTAAAGTGACAAAGTCCAATTGATATCAAAAATCTGGAAAAAAAGGAATTACTAATAAACAAAATGCAAAGTGCACATCTACAATATGTAATTAAGCTCCTGCATCAGTTTCATGAAATTCCAATCATTGGTTTAAGAGCAGTAGTGGATACAAGCTCCGTTGTACAGAAAGACGGACGGACGGATGGAAGGATGGACGGACGGACGGACACCATGAACATAATATACCTCCCGCAAAGCGGGGGGGGGGGTATAACAGGAATGTGTTGCCATCAAATACAGCTACATGTATTTGCATTTCTATTTCAATGCGTTTTGTGATGTCGACAGAAAAAAACCCTTATCATTAATTTAATAGTAGTATTCCTTATTGACTATGCAGTCCATATCAGCAGTAGCTGCAATTTCTTATGTAGTCTGAAAATACAAACATTTTAAATATTTTTGCATGAAAAGAAAACTTGTCAGAGCATATATTTGCTTAGCTTAGAAGTTCATGAAAAGCAACACAGAGAAACCACGATTGTCACATTATCTTTGAATTGGCCGTAGTTGCAATGCATCGAACTTTAAGGAATTTGTTGTAAAGCATCTGGTTGAACATGGTTCTGTATTGCTCTAGTAATAATATTCGTACCTAAAAATTAATTATGAGATATAATGTGAATATGTGCCTTATATTCATCTTATCTAAATCATTATTATTTGAAACAAATTTTCGCAAATGATGTAAGATTTTATATTTATTAATTATAAGTGATTTTTGGGCTAATTTTGTACAAATTATAATTTGTATAAGCTAATTTTGTACAAATTGTAATTTGTCCCAACTGAAAATACAAATTACAATTTGTACAAAATTACAATTTGTACACAACATATATAATTATAAATCCATTCCATTAAGAAAAAAGCATTTTATTAACTGTTTTGCATTGTTACCTCCGATTACTGAAAAATTATGCCAGCAGTAAAAGTAAATAAATTATTAAGGTCCATTGCAAAACTTTTGATGACAGTGTGACGGGTGCTGTATACAGAGCAAAACATGCTTACCCTTCCGGAACACCTGATGTCACTCTTTGAGAGCTCACACTGTTAGTGCTTTAGTTTTTAATTGTTGTATTTGTACAGTTTGCGTTTTATGGTTGTGTAGTGTCTTTGGTCTTCCGTCTTCTGGTGTTCTTACTTTTGCCTTGTTTACTAATGTGTAATCTTGACCTTTGCTCCATTCGGTATTCTACTGCCGTTGTTTTGAAATATAGAACAAAACAAAATCTTTCATTAAATATAAAATTTAAGTGAAAATACTGAATGTCTATATTAGTGGTTTTGGAAATACATGTATACTATTAATACAGTGTACATGTATTGTATGCTTGTTAAACTTCTTGGTTTTCATTCAGCTATATGGACCAAAATACAAGTATATCAACAAACTTTTTGTCGGAAATTTACAGAAAGAATAAGAAAAACAATGCAAATATTTACATAAAGTTCAAGATAAGTTAATTTCATGGAAAAAGTGATCATTACTGCAGCTACGGCAAAAATGATGATAACACACGAAGTCTTTGTACTGGTCTATACGATTTGATATCGATAATGAAATGCATATATTGATATCCAGCTTTGCGACATCGTATTCAGGCTACAACTGTAACATGTATTTCAGAATAAGTCTATCTGTTGTTATTAAAAAAGATTGTCGAAGTCGAGTCAAAACATATATTTATCTTTTTCATTGCTTTACATATATCCGGCTCATTATATGTTTACGTTCTATAACTTTTGATTGTCAGTCTAGATTTCAAGTCTATTCCAATACAAAAAAAAAGAATAAAAAAGTGAAAATTTTAAAAAAGCATGCAGGTGACTCCAGACAGGATGTTCTGACCAAACATCCGCGGAGTCTGGAGAATCTGTTCAAATCCGTATTTAAACGAGCATGTTCAAACATCTGACATCAGCAATATCATGCAATTAAATGAATTTTTCAGAAGAAAAAAAATAATACATGCATGTAATTGCAATTACATCACGTATGACAAGATATTTTTAAAGTATTTTGTAGAAAAAACGCAATTTTCAGAAATGATACTTTCTTTGAAGTCTATCAAGTAATATATAAAAAAAATGGTTACAAATGTTTGTACAAATATTATTAGATGTACCTGTCGGTTTAAACATATATATGAATAAATAATTTACATTCACTTATGTTTCATGTTTAGTCTTAAACAAAAATAAGGCCCGGGGCCATGTAAATTTTCAATGATATACAACCAGCAGACGCCAGAATACATCAATCTGTCGCCGTATTTAGAGGCTCGTTTAGGTTTTATAAGACGAAGACAATGTTTTTTTCACAGTGAATGACTCCTATTCAGTACTTATTTTTCTATAAGTTATAGAAGGTATTTTAGCATTCCATTTTTAATTTTATGTTTCTTTATCTCATATCAGAAATAAAACAACGACAGTAGAATACCGAAGGAACAAAGGAGTAGTATTTACAAAAATCGAAGTCCAAAGACATGGCAAAAAGAAGACCACAGAAAACAATGACGGTAGACAGCTAATAAAAACACAACATTAAAATCCAAGGCACTTCAATGAAACTGAGTTACATCAGGTGCTCCCGAAGGGTAAGCATGTCCTGCTCTGTTAACAGCATTTTCAAATTTCAAATCATTTTTAGAATGATTTTAGATTTTTTTTAAATGCAAATTTTGAAGGAGATCTGTGATTTGCTGTGATGAAATAAGATTTTATCTTTTTATGTTTTTTATTGTGCGCGAGCGAGATCGCGTGTGTTTTTAAAAAAAAATCTTAAGGTTTCTATGATTCATGATCACAACCGCCATCACATCTGTAATCGAATGTCAGTCTGTCGTCACATCGCTGATAAATTGTCGATCTGTCGTTACGTCCGTGATTTTTTAATGTGCAGTCACATGCGTGATAAATTGGCAAAATACTGTCACATCCGTGACAGACTGTCGATCTGCTGTCACATCCGTGACGTTTTCGGTATCTCGTAAGAAATTCTAAGAACTGAATCGATTAAACATTTTTGTTTGAGGGAATTGTCAGAACAATTTATAGTTCAGTGTGAATCAATATTTTGAACTCAATTTTCAAAGGTTAAAAAATCATTCTTTCGATAGTTGTTTTTGTAATTTTATTCAGTTTGTTTTTGTAATTTTTATTCAGTTGTTTTTGTAATTTTATTCAGGTCAATTTTATCAGTCTCATGACTTAATCGTTATATTCCACTCACTACAAGGAGGGAATCGGATACGGAGTTAGTCCTGATTTTGGTAGGAGTTCTTATATGACTAAATACTGTAGTTACTGTGAATTTCTTTTCTGCATATGCGCATTTCGACAACTTATGTCTCTTCAGTGCAGATAAACTTTTGGAAGACCATTATCTCAAAGATGTTCAAAAACTGATAGAGAACAAATAACCAAATATGATCTATATGTAAAGCCAAAATCAGCTAAGGACAAAGCTTTGCATGAGGGAGATACTCCTTAGTTTCGATAAAATTTATAATATGTGTAGGTAACACGGTATTAATTATTTTCCATAGACGCCAATATTAATATTTTCAGAAAATTTACTGATTTAAAACAAGAACCCAAAGTGATGTCATATCAGTTCAATAACGAAACAAAAATAAGCGTGAAATAAATTGATAACCAATTCCTCCCAGCTATATAGAGTCAACCAGATCCTATGCATGTGTTTACAGTTTAAATTTTTTACAATCATTTATTGAAAATCGAGAAAATCTTCTAAGAATTTCTTTAAAAATTCATACGAAAATGATTTGTTTGTTTGTTTGTTTGTGTTTTGTTTTATTTTTGTTATTGAAGAAAGCCTTATTTACTCATCACTCTGGGGATATATATGGCATAAACTCAAACTATGTAAACCAACCAGACTTCCTTTCGGTCTTCACTGTGAATTTGAATGAGTGTGCACTAGATTGGTTCCCGAAATGTAATAAGTAACGTTATACCAGTAGAGCATGCCTCAGATTAATTGTAGTGTATCAACTGAAGTCTCATGGATTTTCATGCAATTTGGACTGTCACGTAAAAAAAGGGATATGGAATACTTGGGTACGAGACAAAATCCATCCATCAAATATATATACATACATATAGTAATAGTAAAGTTTACTAGTTAGAGTTAGTTCACAAAATTCACAGATCGAAGAGCTTCTTCGCTGGATATCGTTCTTCAGTTTAGTATTATCGGGCACTTCATTTGCTTGATTCACAATAGACTGGACTATCAAGACTGCAAAAAGTTACTAAAGTCATTGATTTACTTTGTTCGTTTAAAAATCCTATAAACACTTTAACAGACATTGCAAAATGTCCTTTGACAGTTTAAACATGACGAAAATACATATCTTTTGGTTCCCTAAATGTGCCCCTTCTTTTAGATTATTATTATTCAGGTCTTGTAGTTTTATCTGATTGAAGACGATAAAACAAAACTGAAAAGAAAGGTATGATTTCAAATTAATAAACCTGACATAACATGTGGTTATGATTTTAACCATTCAAGTCTTTTGTATTCACAAATGTTAATACTGAATTGGCGTTGCATTAATTTTTTCCAGACAAATTTCAGTCCCTGTATGTCCTTGTCTGTTGACAGTCCGGATCGATCACAATGAACATCAACAAAACATGTTCAAGAAAATATGTAAAATTCTCACAGTAAGTCAAACTCAACCACTACTGGGCTGGTAGATGTTTAGGTAAAGGTAAATGTTCAAATTTCAGAAAGTAGGATTAAACATTAATCTTAACGGGCACAAAACATTATAATCATCTGATATTTGTTACATTTTTGTCAACCGAGCTCACCATTATTAACACAAGTTTTAGTAAAACTGACAATACCGTTCGCCGAGAAATCAGCTTGAATCGGAACAATGTAAGGATATTGAGTAAATGCACACGAGACCAAGTCTCTACAACAAATACATGGTTAAAAACAAGCAATGAAACAACGCTTTTATTGTTTTCCATCTTGAAACCACCATGAGGTTATAAACTTCACTTATAGTCAAGACGGTCCCTAGCACCAGTTTGAGAGGAATTCAGTATAAATGTTCGTGATACAAATTTCCGATACATACAGGACAGACATTTTATTGATGTTCTTACTATGCAGATAATGTTTAACTAATAATACACTTATGCGTACATACATACGGTCGTTTTTAATACATTGGTGAAACCTATTATAGACAAAAGATAACACCTACAACGGCCAAAAATTACAATCACAGACCACAGTCCACAAGAGAATTGCACCATGCCTGGACTTATTGGTAGTGTGACGGATGCCGCGAGTCGAGCAGATTAAGCTTACCCTTCCGACGCACTTCATACGAAAAAGAAACAAATCTGCTATGTGGCGTACAATTAGTCGGCATGGTTATTCGAATCATTTACGTTGAAACTTCTTCAAATATTTAATCAATTAAAACTCCAGTTGGAGTGACATCCAATTTACCTGAATCAGTGTTATATTAAACATAATTGGCCCATCTGCACCTTGCACCAAATATGAATCTCTATTTTTCACATTTTAGTACAGAAAACAAATCCAGGAGTACTGACATTAACTTCTAATGTGGGATAGTATATAGATTGTATAAAATCAAATGTTGCAGTGGTAGATACTCTTTCCTTTCTACAAAAAATGTAGTTATTTTAGAATCCATATATGATTCACTATCTTTGACTGCGGTAAGTAATGAAGTCAGGAGCTCAGGGAGGGGTTTCGCATGCAGTGCATTTGGCAGATGTATATTTAACGGCATTTATGATGTAACGAGTATTTATGACATGATTCGCATTGTACATCAAATTCCTTATCAAAGTTAATCTTGTATTTGATCTGCAATTCAGATTTAAGAACAGATGAAGAACAACAATAAATGCGATGTTCAATTGCTTGGTTTTACAATGTAATTGTAGAGACTTTGTCTCATGTGCATGTACTCCATATCCCTTCGTTGTTTAATTAAGTAAAATTTTGTCTATCAAGTTCAACGGAATTCTGGTACCCGTATTTTATCCAAAAATGAAATACTTAGTATGCAAATGAGCAAAAAAGCATAGATAAGGACTATCATTAGGCGCTCTGGGAGGGTAAACATGATCTGCTCCACGAGTAACACCCGTCACACCCCAAATTACAAGTTCGTTTTAAGTCATAATTAGTGTTTGTCATTTGTCTTTTCTAAATTGGGAAATAGAAACAAGATATTGATATGCAAATCATGGCCACGACCGAAATCTTGTACCATTTTGAATTCTGAATTCGAGAGTATAAATTCCAGTAATATGATGATTATGGCGTATAATTGTTTTTTTTTTTTAATTTGCAATTCATTTTGGGTATATGAAAAGAATGTAATTTTTTCAACTCATTTGATTAAAAATTGAATGATCTTTTCGAGTATCCCGATGTAGAAAAAACATTGTCCTTTCTCCATGACAATTGTATTATTGTACCAGGTGACAAGGCACATTTATCTGCAAAAGGCACAACATTGACTGTTAAAAATCTCAAAAGACTTATCAGAGTTTATATCTTCAAATGAACTTAACCACTACAACAGTGTCAAAACATTTGATTTTTCTACACTCTAATACAACGATTTCCTGTCATAAGCTAAAGTCAATACTTTATAAATCTGTCTTTCTGTACTTAAAAGGGTGAAAAAAGATATTCATATATGTCACATGATAGGTAAAGATGGGGCCTATTTTGCTAAACAGCACACTGATTCACACAAAATGTATACAAAGAAGAATGTCATTGCAATACTGGAATTCTTGATTGATAAATAAAAGTGACAACAAAAGTCCGAGAGACCAGTAAGGAAAATCCTTATAACATATTTGTAGAATTTGGAGGACAATTTTTCCAGCATTCAATAGGGATACATATGGGGATTAATTGTGCGCCACTTTTAGCAGATTTGTTTTTTTTATTCGTAGGAAGCCAGGTTCATATAAGAGCTAGTTCAGAAAAAAAGACAGTAAGCTAATCAAGTCTATAGATGATGTTGTTTCATTAAACAATCCTCAATTTAAGGTGGTACGGGGGTCTAAAATGTGTCAGATAGAACTTTCTGATTTCTCGTGATTTACACATTAGTATTAGAGCATTAAAAAATAAATAAAAATCGGGGGTCAACAGCCATATAAGAATGAAATATGTCATGCAAAAATCTGCTATTTTGGTTGAAATAATGGGAAAAATTAGCGAAATTTAACAAAAATTTAATCTATTTTAGTAACATCATAGCATGATGAATTATTAGCTAATATACTGTACTTCAATTTCCATTATAAAAAAGGGGGGTCAACGATTTAATTTTTGAATAAATCACGGAAAAACGGATTTTTTCCTATCATTTCTATACAAATTATCTCCCCTTGATGGAATAGGAATTTGCTTAAAAGGTTCAATATTCTGCATGGTTACTCAATAAAAGTGGCATATTTCATCAAATTTAACTATTATAAGACATTGAAAATGGCTTCAGCAACATTCCCATAGTGAATTCCATTTTGAGTCACATGCGCAAGATTGATGAGCAATTTTAAACTCCCGTACTACCATAAAGATAACCTTCATCTTATATACCCAAAAGAACATTAAAGAGACTGCTACACCATCATCAGCATCATACTTGGACCTATACCTCTACTTTGACAACTCTGGACGTCTGAAAACAAAGCTCTACGACAAGCGTGATGATTTTGACTTTCAAAGAGTGAACTTGGAGTTTTTGAGCAGTAATATTCCCACATCTACGGCTTAAAGTGTCTTCATTTCACAATTTATTCGCTATGGCCGTGCCTGTAGTTTGTACAGCGATTTTGCCAACAAAGCAAAATTACTGTCTCAAAAACTTAAACATCAAGGGTATATTCAATCACACTATAAAAATAGCGTTTAGGTTTGGAACACATATAGAACATGTTTAGGATTGTGGTCTAGTCCTAAACTCTTCGTGGCCTAAACATGTTTATTGCTAAACATATTGAGGGTTTGAACATGATAAGAGCTGCAGGACACATTCCTAAACGACTAAGGGACCGACCATTTAACTTGAAAAGGGGGGGGGGGCTATGGTTTTTTTTTCTAAAAAATAATCTGGAGCAGATTTTATGAGAAAAACAATATTTTGGCTGCCAACATGAGGAAAAAAAATTCTGACGGAGGCTTTCTGCCCCAAAAAATAATGTTAATTTTGAAAAAAAAATATTTTGTTGATACACGTAAAAAAATAAATAAATTTTCTGTCCAGAAAAAAAAACCATAACCCCCCCCCACACACACACACACACACCTTCAGGTTTTAATGGTCGGTCCCTAAACACTTCCCTTAACGTGTTTAGGCCTAAACATGTTTAGACTTTTGATAAAAAGAGTTATAGTTCGTGTTGAGGGCGCTTTAGTCTCTCTTTGTTTTAGTTTAAACATAAAAACGAGTGATAAACAATGGAGGAGCCTGTTGAATCTTGATGAGGATATGTTGCTATACAACGGACATATTTTGTTTCAAAGGTATGTTTTTACATTATTTTGATATATATTTTAGACGATTGATGCTTATTGATGTATTCATTATTTTTATTCTGTGTAATTCATTCACTAATTTTGCCGTTCACCTTCAGTTCTCGTAAAATTACATAATGTGTAATATGAAAGAAAGAATAATTTTAAGGAGTGTTTGGACAATTTTTTCAGTAACCTCGGTCACATTTATTCGAAGGACTGAATAATGTTTTAGCATTTATAACTGATTAACGAAATTTTATTTTCATGTCATTTCAGATGAAATAAGCCAAAGTACTGTTTGTGGATTTGACTGACTGCATTTTCTTAACAGTCCAAAGAATGAAGAGAAGAATCTTTCATTAAAGAAATAAATAAATATTACCAAACCTAAGTAAACAAAAGCCCACAACCTGTAAACAACAATAAACATGTTCTAAACCTAAACACCTCAAACACGTTCTAAACCTAAACACCTAAAGTATCTAGAACATGTTTAGGGTTAAACATATACTCAAGTGAGAACAAAAAAGGCGTTTAGAATTATGTTTAGACCCTAAACGCCATTTTTACAGTGCACTGTTACCATTGTCGCTACAGACGTTTTACGGTCGTCACCGTGATTTGAGAGACCGTTACAATGTTTCTATCTCACAGATGAGAATATATATCTTTCGGTAGATCTAGAGTTTATTACCGGACTTACAAACACCGACTGTGATAGACCGGACTTTTCATTGGTAGTGTGACGGGTACTAGGCGTGGAGCAGATCATGCTTACCCTTCCGGAGCACCTGATGATGAGTTTTTGTAGGTGTTCACACTGATGATACTTTAGTTTTGTGCTGTTCTTGTTCATTTTTGCCATTTTGTTTTGTCTTTGTCATGCTATCTCAATTTGTGTTTAGATTTTTGATTTTGGAATTTCCCCTCTCATCGTTTTTGCTTCGGTATTCGTTTGTCTATATATATATATATGTACTTTTTAAATGGTATGGAGACCGTCACCTGTCCATCAATCTGTCTCTCAAAATGTTTCATTCAAATATATTCAAATCTTAAAAATTGTGATAGTCTTGGTCAATTATTCCTTTGGTAATCTTCTAGAGATAATGGGTCTGTTAATGTTGTATATTACCAATAACGTAGCAAGCATTCATAACCACTTGGCAAACTAGTTTTTTCAGCAGTCCAGAAGTCAGAATGACACGAAAAGTTTAAGTTGCATTTGATAGAAATTTGCTTTTTAAAAATGCAAGGGCCTAAATTCCATGTATTGCACTTGGTTGATGTCTTTGGGTTTTGATTTTACCTCTTATTTTTGTTTCCACTGGGTCGATGTCTCTGCTGGTGGACTGTTCGTCAACGAGGGTATTCGAAAGGCAAAAAGTCAGTACTTTTGTGCTTACCCGAAAGCCGATTTATTTGTTAATTTGCAATATCTATTTTTTAATTACTAGTATGTAAAAATACTTTAAGGAGAATTTCCCTCGTGCAAAGCTCTGTCCTTAGCTGATTTTGGTTTTCCATTTACATCATGTTGGTTATTATTCCTATTTGAATTTTTATATATCTTTTAGTTTATGGTCTTCTAAATGTTAACATTTTATCTGCACTGAAGAGACATAAGTTGTCGAAATGGCCATACCCAGAAATGAAATTTACAGTAAGTTCGGTACTTAATTATTTGGTACTTCGGTATTTTGTCATTTTGGTAATGCGTACTTCTGTTGGGCTAAATTTTGAAATATGGCTTTCTATATTATTGGATTCTTATGTTGCAATTGAGAGAGGTTACTCCTTGAAACGCGTGTAAAACACGTTTCTGTCGTTTATGATGCAACTACGGTATTTTTGTATGTTTTTCAATGCGCATGGACCTCAATCAGGTACATCAGAAATCAAGAAATTGGCATTTTCTACCGTCACTACACCTTTATGGTTAGTTGCAACTTTTGAACATTATTGAGCGTCTTGTATTACACGATTTGGTCTATGTCAGAGGTATACGCGTATGCCAAGTTGCCAGTGTTTACAGGTTCAACTCGCAGATGTGCACTGGGCCAAGTTTTCAGCGATTGAATATAACATAACCGGATTATGTCTCCAATAATAAACATTGGTTGTCATTGTTTGTAGATATCGTCATTTTGCCTGTCATCGATAAGCATAGACCACCGACGTTCGTTCGTTTGTATATCTCTTTACTGAGCAAACGTCATTTGTTCCCAGTAGACCTATGTCACTGATCTGCATTGGTAACCGGTATAGTCATTGTTTTTATATTACGTCACTGAGCATATTTCTTTGATGTGCATTTGTGCCCAGTAGGCCTCTATTACCGATGTGGATTTGTGCCCAGTAGGCCTATATCACCGATGTGCATTTGTGTCCAGTAGGCCTATGTTACCGATGTGTATATCTGCTCAGTGATCATTGTCTGTATATATTTTCACACGATGTCTATATATGGCTATCGTTAACAGTCACAACAGCAGTAATAACGTTATGAAACCGGGTACTATGCACGTTTACTTGAAAATATAAAAAGAAACTGGGAATTTTACAACTAGTTGTAAGGTTGTCTCTCACTTTCTTCACCAATTGTACAGCATCGATTGAGAGATTTGATAACTATCGTAACCAGTATACATTAAAAATACTACTCGGGAGTTGGTAAAATGTAGAGTATGCTTATATGTATAATTCCCCGGTATAAGAATCAAAGAGCTGATGCGGGCCATATCTTCCCTGGTACATCCAATAGCCTTGAGATGAATATATGTATTTCGATGACGTCATTTACAGCAGGGCTATTATGCAACAAAATAAAATGTTGTATTTAACCTCTAGTTGATCCGGTGGTGTTTAAAAATAATAGTTCGGAATAATCCTGCATTGGTATTTGTATACTGAAAATTTGCAGTTCTTAATCATGAACTCGGAATTGTCTTATTCTGTCTGTGGGCAAGTAGTTGATATGTAGACTTCAAAATAATACACAATTAATGTAGAAAAGATAACAGGAAAAACTTATATTCCCGAAAATTACAATTATATCACATGCCACAATCTACCAGTTAACTGTACAATAAAAACAACAAAATGACAAAACATAAGACAAGGATAAGAATTCTAGATAGCCAGACTTGGTACCGGCACTATAGCAAGGGCTAGCGGTCGAGTTAAACAGGTTTATGGGTACCCAAACTAAGTGCTATTAGTTGAACATTTGAACATTTAGGATACATTATGAGTAGTGTTCAATTTTAATCGTAGTTTCATTCCGTCGTGTAGACTTTCTCCGTAATAAATATGTACATGCATATTGCAATTTTCTTCTTTGCCGTTTATTCAACACAAACAGAAGCACTCGCTGTTGTATTTAGGTGTTGTACAAATTCTATACAGCTACAGTAGGGGATTTTAATCCAAACGGAATGAATAAGCTGCCGGGATGAAACCACTGTCATACAATCACTAAGAATATATAAATGTCAGATCGAAAAGTGTTAAAAAAATCACTATGCAGTTCCATATTTAGTACTAGTATGTCCAAAATGAAAAGTCTAGACCATTGCTACGGTTACGTCGTCTTAACTACAACCAAAGAGTCCGAAATATTTTAATCACTGGTCTGACGGCTTCATACGAAACATCCGAGACCATGTTATGTTATTATTCATGGATCAAAATGAAAATATGAACATTACAGCAGGTTTATTTGAGCTAAGCGTAGGTAATCTTATCATTCCCCGGTCTACCGGAGTCTACAGATGGGTAGTATAACTATAACTATTCACTGCTCCATATAGAAGCCAAGATGTCGCTTGATTTGATATTTCCTGGATGGTATTGTGTAAATTGTGTTCTTTGCAATAGTTGTATCGGAAAACAGATTTAAATGATTATTATGCATAATAATCTAAGAATCATTGAACAGGTGCGGGTTACATCTTGATGTTGGACATATCATTGTCCATAAATCGGTGTTCGGAACCGTTTTCCGATCAATGTGATGTCTGGTATATCAGCGGGCATTAATCATCATAGCATCTGGCTTGCGAAAACAGCAGTTTTGAATTGTAATAACTTAGTCGGAATGTCAATAGTCGGCGTTAGTTTTGTGATTTTATATTTTTCCGTACAGGGTTCACACTGTCAGTGTTTTTTAATTCCTTTCAGTTGTTGTCATCCTATGCTCTTTTCTACATCCCTTTTTGTATATCTTGTGATTGCAAGACATTTTTTTTTCCCTTTTTGAGTTCATCTTGTTGCGTCATTATATTGCTTACCGATGTAAATTCGTTGCCATCACTATACCTGTTTGACGGCGTTTGACGGCGTCTTTTGTAGCAGGCAAGTGTTCCGGATTCCTTGATATTATTGAATCAATGTTATGACAGCCTGATTGGAAGTTCAAAACGAAATGTATATATTTTGAGGTAAAAATCACGGTTTGTTATTTTGATATTAGGTATCTCTACCTTTAACCGAAGTAATCGTGCAGGTTTGTGATACCTTTCTACACATACTAACGTGTGAGGTACCGTTGTGTTCAACGTGACGCTGTTCATGTAACAAGGGCGGTATTGATTTATAAACTAACGCTTTCAACGTAAAGACTTTAGCTCAAAGAAATATATGCATTGTGAGCCAGCAATTCAAGCAATATTTTGATTTAATTTCGAGCATTTCTAATCTCTTATCTGAAGGTTTATCACGATGTACTAGGTTGAGAGATATTACAACTACAAAAGTACAATGACGGCGATTATTACACAAGACAATGACACGGGCATGGGGAAGATCCTTTTTTCTGTGGGCGCATTGTAGAATCAACACTATTGAAAGTCAAATGAACTATCCTAATGTATCTTTAATCTTTCTAAAGTTCATCCTCTTCTAAACTTTACCATAAAACATTTGTTTTTTTACACTTTATGCTACTCTCCCACGTGATAAGTCAAAATCAGTATACATAGGGATTCAACGAATTAGTCAAGGCTGAAAGGGAAAGGGATTTTCATATTTGTGTCTTGGTACATATAGGGGTTATCTTGTTTTCTCTAATTTCTAGCAAAGGAGTAGGGGCGGTAAGGGCCTTATTTGGCCTGATAAATAAATTTGGTTGAATTCAAAGAATTTCTCATTGAAATATTCTATATGTATGGCTTTTCAGTAAACAGTAACAGTTCTCAAATATTGATGTATGATTATTGAGTTTAAGAGTGTAGAAGAAGGGACAAATTGAAGATTTTGTCAAAAATTGACAAATTTGACTGATTTTGACTACTTTTTCTGTATAGGAAATATAGAGCACATGCAAGAACCACAAAAACATTTATATGAGAGGTTAAATTNTTTTTTTTTTTTTTTTTGCATTTTTATGACTTAAATTGCTCAATTCATTGGTAATGTGACATTTTAAGTAAAAATATTTCACTCAAAACCCATTTCAATGAATGACGCAATGATACACATAGCAATGTTGGTAGCAACAAAATGGCGACATATTTGAGAATGGAGACCACGGAGACCACTATACTTCAAATAAATTAAGTAGAAATTAGAGAAACTATCCCTAACATTGTTTTTCAGTTTATTACGATAATTTCTCGATAGTTAGATTTTCACATTTTAAAGTTCTCGGTAAACCTCGAAAAATTTAACTATCTCGATGTGAGAAATATACGTTATAAACAACTGAAAACAATGTTAAGGACTATATACACAATAAGCAATGAAGGGATATGGATTAAATGCAAATGAGACAAAGTCTCTACAAACATGGCAAAACAAGCAATGAAACAACGCTTTTATTGTTCTTCTTCATCTTGAAGTCACCGATTACAACAAAATGTATAAAAGAGGTGGATGTCTTCGCAACGCTGAAATTTTAGTTGATAACATATTTGTCCAATCTGAAGGAAAATTGTTTCAGTAGAGAGTGGGGGATATTCAACACCGTTTTTAGCAGATTTATTCCTTTACAACATGAAGCAAGATTCCGGAATACAATTGCCTATTAACTTATATAACAGAATGAATTACTAACACATCATCCATCTCAAACTAACGGACTCATACAACTTGGCGTCAGAAATGAAATCTTTATGACAAGAGTGATAATTTCGACTTTTCAATACTGAAAAAGAGCAAAATTACTGTCTTAAAACTTCAGTTGCCATGTTATTTTCAACCACTGTCGCAATTATCACTTAAGAAGTTTAACGATCGTGACCATGATTTGACAGAACCTTACAATTTTGCTTTTTCGTAAATTAGAAAAGACAACTTTGAGTACATCAAAATTTTATTACTGGGCTGACAAACACCATCCAATACTTGACACCGAATTTTTCATTGCCACTGTGACGGGTGCCACATGTGAAGCAGATCATGTTGACTTTTCAGGAGTATCACATGATACCTCCATATTGTGGGAGGCCACACTGCTGGTACCTTAGTTTGGTGCAGTTATTGTTCATTTTTCTTTATTTGTTATATAATTGTTATATTACTTTCATTTCTTTTACTCTTGAATTATAATGTATTTAGATTTTTTATTTTGAATTTTCCCATTTTTTGTTTTCGTTTGCTGACGTATTAACAAGACCTATAAAGCTATTCTAAAAAAGTTTCAAAGATTGGAAAACAAGAAATGTGTTTGCTTGTCGTTTCTTACTCATGTGTATCGATGTTGCATGTTTGTCTACTTTAGTATGCGACATTTTGTACACATATATCATGTTATGTAATATTTAGAATACATTGATAACTTTGTAATTTATCCTTTCTGTCTTTGACAATAAAAAGTGTTTTTGTATTCGTTGCAATTACAGATCCAACATTTTATCATGTCTTAACAGCATATTATTATTTAGAAAATGCCAAAATGATACATGGTGGTTTAAATGTGTATTCGTATATCGACGAGAGTTGAGTTTTTGTACGAGTAAATCAGCATAGTGTTGAGTTCCAGAAACTCTTATACAGTAGTCAACGAATTATAATAGTGTGGTGCTTAAACTGCAGTGATATCGAAGGCCTAAAATAAAACCAATCAACAAGTCCTTTCTTGCAAATTTTCCTTTGTCTTGGTTAGGTATAGACCCAGGGGTATAGATGTCTCTTTATCCTTTTGCTTAATGACTCAGTGGTACTATTATTTACTCTTAAAATAGAACAAAAACAAAACTCATAGATTTGTAATTTATTTTTCAATAAATAAGACTTTTTCAAATATATAATAAAAATACTCTGTATGCCTTTTTCAAAGACTTATAACAATGAACATCTTCACATTCTCCAAGCTCACACTCACTCACTATCTACCCCCATATTCAATCACTGATGTTCCTCCATACACATTCAAAAGTGCTCCTTTAAAAGGAGTTCACAAATACACTTAAACAACATTTATGCCACCATCATTTAATTCCTGTCATGCTCAAAAAGAACTGAAAGCACTTGTTAGCACACCATTTGTGCTTACTATCACAAAAAAGTAACTTCAACAAAAGTTCATGAGCAATAGATGCATTTGAATTTGATTTTGATATAATCACCCGACAGTAACCATGGACTCTGTGAAATCTAGGGTCTGCGTTTCTTTGAAGGTATTTTAATAGATGAAATCTATGCAGAAAATAATGCATATAAACAGTACTGGATTGACGTAACGTTAGAAGAGAATTCCGGGTATCTTTATTTCCTATTACTGTATGTGGACTCCAAAATAACGAAACAAATGAAACCTTACAATGAAATGCGAAAATAAAAAGTTTTGACCTATTCGCCAATGCCAGGTGCAATTCGATACAGGAATGTTACGTTAGTGGATAATTTAGTACATGGGTTATATAAGAGTACCTGCAAGTCTCAAATTGACGGAAAATGTTTATATGTCATCATATACAGAAATTTTTGAGTGTTATGATCTTCGGATGTTATGTGTTGGCGGGAAACTTTCTTTTATGCTAAGTAGGGTCTGTGACGCCGAGAATTTACGATAAAATGGAAGGCTGAAACGTTTCCTGCCAAGAATGCAACGTTCATTTAAAAAAAGGTCTGTTGTTTTGTGAATATGCAACTTCCAGGAATGATGCGTCTACCCGGAATTTTAAATTTGAACGAGATTTACAGGCTATATTTTAAGTGTCACGTGAGACTTGCAAACTCTGCTAAAAAGACGACAGAATTATACCTTTAAAATAAATCGGCGAAATAAACTTTGCAAAAGACAATCCATAAAAATGGTTAACTACACAACAGTCGCAAAGTCTTTCTTTCCTGGGTCTCCCCAAACAATTAGTGATGGATTGTTTCTAGTTTTTGACTTGGAAGTGTCTAAAACTTGTTCATAAATTTTCCCATCCTTGTTAATTTTTATAACTGGGTCTTTACACACAATATTATGTTTTTCATCGAATAATAAAGGTGGCTTTTTTGTACATGGCTTGTCACAAAAATGATCTGTCACATAAAGCTGTGCTTTTGTTAGACTCGTTCGCTCTCGTCGAATCTGAATTAACTGTCTGTGTCTGCGAGAGTCAGATCTGAGCATGCGCACAGCTAAAAGCACCAATAGAATGAGTATGAATCCTCCCGCGATGGGAACAGCTATCACTGCGGCTTTGAACCATAAGTCTTTATCGGGGTTTTGTTCCCCAGAAGTCTTGTGTAAGAACGATATATCTTCTGCTTTACCTTTACCTGCAAAAAACAAAAAGTTGATTACAAAACTTCAAGAGAATACATAATATGAGGAAGATTAGTTTCTGTAGAACCAAACAGAGTCTGGACAAGCACAGGCAGGACTAAGTCTTGCATTTTTTTCCATTAATGCCTTATTCCCAATGAAACTGCTACTATTACACCGAAGTGTTTCCTCTGCTGCTGTAATCAGTCTTGTTTGTAATAAATCAGAGATAATCAGGGACAATAAATTATCAATACTAGCTTCAATAATTTATTTCCTAAGGAGCAAAACAAGTTCCTAGTTTAGTCTCATGATTAATTAGGAGGTGAGCGAATTTTATTTACCGGTATTCTCCATAGTCCAGAGTCAGAAAAATACCCCGTCCCCTCCCATTAAAAAAATCAGGGAAGCGTCTTTACAGTCTGTGCTTGCTTAAATCACAAATCTCTTTATTGTTAGCAGGTCTCGGCACAATCAATTCCGATCTGCCATTCTACGGAAAATAATTTATTAATGGCATAACTGATATCTTCAGATTAAACAATCAATGTCAATTTCATCTTTTATAATCGTATACGGAATAATCTCTGGAGATCTATTCTGTTTTTGGTTCTGATCAGACTGATCACTCATAGGAAAACTTCAAACGATTCAATCGACAGCAGACGGACAAAAGGTCGCCATGTTGTCGCGCCACAGATTTCTGATTTCAAATAACTCAATCGACCCAGAATTTCCCAATAGCAATAATGTGTCATATTTAGTACTAGCCAAATTATTAATCATTACTTTTCCAGTAATTGCATGTTAAAATTGCCCATAATTCCGAAGATAATGCTCAGCTTTACGACAATTGCTTGAAGAACAATACGGTAAATAGACATCATTGTCTCCAATCGACATGAAGTAAGTCTCCGGGTAGTGCGGACTTCTGAGTCAACACGACTGATAACCTTTATAGATGATTGGTCTGGCAACGAAAGAAATACTGTTCATTATGGCATGAAAACATAATACAACCTTGTCCAGAAAAATGTCATTTATCTGTTAATGAATTTAGATATGTTAAAACCTTGTCCAGACAATATCATTTATCTGTTTATGGGTTTGGACAAAATCGTACATGGCAATTCTCTTAAAAATTGTAATATCAGGCAAGTGGTAGTAAGGACGAATCGGTGGAATTAATTCTCAGTATTGGTTATTTCTTGTATTTTAGTAATTTTGTATTAGAATCTAAGTTCGGTGTGAAACGGAGATATATAAAATAAAAACTAGCAATGGTAGTTATAAAGTAATATATACATGTGTTGAAAATTCCACTACTCTGCATACTACTGTACAACAATAAGGAAAGGCAGGACTTATTGAGTTTTACTGAGTCCAACTTAAAGTGATACCGTAATCCCTCAGTTTGCTAGCGATCAGTGCCTACTTCTTAAAACAATGCATAACAGTTTTATTCCACACTCATTAATGGAGCCAAAGTTTGATTGAATTTGAGAAAGACTCATAAGAGTAGTGCTTGTCAATACAAGTGCCTTTATATAATTTATCTTTACCTCTAGTAGCGATAAATATAACATCAAGTTATGATTACATGAATACCACTTAAATATGTTTCTACAAAATAACTGAAAATGTTGTATAATATGTATATTTCAATATATATCTGTTTCATATCTTTCTCTGTGGGGGAGGTTTGAGGGCATATAGTGTGATATCCAAAAAAAAAAACACGGTACAAAATTGAGTTTGAAAGGATTTAATTGTAGTTCCCATGAAACAAGTACAAACCAAGTGTTAGATGCAGAATCCGATTCTTTGGTGGTATTATTCCAGATTTTCATTCTCTCGCATTCACTCTCACATTCCGAAATAAAACTCCATCATGAAAACCCGTTGCGAACCACTAGAAAAATGGTTCACAAATATCTGGATCTTATCAACACTTAAGTGTTCTTTGAAATATGCTTTAAGAAAATCTATATAATCTGGATCAGAACAACGCTTATCATTTATATCGCTTATCAAATTATGAAAAAAAATGACTTCTGAGATTTAATTTCAAAACTGTTTGATTTATGACAGACCCCACATGGGAACTCGTTAAACTTTGTTTAATTCTTTTTTTATGTTTATGTCATTGATAATTTCAACGATAATTTAAATTAAAGTCTTAATTATTAATATTTAATACATAAAATATTTCGTGTTTTTAGAGAGAGAAACTATCAACATGGACTGGCATTATGGGATAAATAAGCTGGATATAAAAATAATGATCCAAAATTTAAACTTATGGGTTTAATTCACTAATCACGTTTTACGATTCATTTGCATTTTAATTCAGTATATCGCAACATATACTTCATGTCGCCTCTAGGATATATCTATCTGGCGACGACCAAAGCTCCACGAATAACCATATGGAATCGGAATGTTTTAATCGAAATACCCAATTTCTCTGGGCTCTTAATGAGGGAATTTTTTAATTTCACATTAACAAACACAATTAGAAGTACATTCCTAATTAACACATTTAAACCATGTTAAGGAATACAGATCCCTGTTGTAGAACAACTGATGGTTCGCGTCTATTGCTCATATCACTTTCGACTTTTTTTGAAAAAGAAACACCAGATGTTGATCATTGGGAACCTCAGCAATAGGATTAAACCAATCTACCATAAAAAAATTAGCAGAAGTGTTTTCAAATCAGATATAATTATATGCTATTAAAACGGTTCTCACTTAAGTCTGTAGTAGACAGGTGGTTATAGGGATTTCTGCTAATTATATAAACACTGTCCTCGTGCCCCCGGCTTACAATAACAATATAAAGTTTAATGTCGCCAGATATAATGATGTAGACAGAACCGTAGACTACGAAGAAATTGATTTGATCACGGGATTTGATAAAAATGAACTGTTATTCGGCTTAATAAAAAATTCGATATTTCGACCACCAATCTCAAACTGAAGTAGTAAACAAACCTTTTTGAAACGACACTGTATTTTTATTTATTTTATTTTATTTATTTATTTTTTTTT
>MJUU01005965.1:36810-68744 GCA_002080025.1 Modiolus philippinarum | reverse complement strand
GGGGGGGGGGGGTGTTTTTCTGTTTTGTTTTGTTTTTGATATTTTTTTGAATCTGTAATGAAATAATGAAATATTATGGGAGAAAAATGTCTGCGCTTTATTTAAGATTTAGTTTATTCTCTATCATCATAAAATATATAACTAATTTCATCATCAAAAGATAGGTCATGATGCAGTTAATTAAATACAAGGGATACATTATATGCAACAGTTTCAATTACCCAAAAGTATTCTGAGAGAAACAGTTGTTCTGAGAACAATTTGTTGCAAGTTGTAATTGTGAATTCTGTGAATTCTGAATCAATTTCACGCTCCTAAGTTTCATTAGATCCTTGTGGAATTTTGCTGTAGAAATGATTTAAAACTTGACTTTTACAGTTTTTTTTGCATTTTTCATTAATTTTCATGTGAGCATTTGGCGTGAAATGTATCTTTTTTTTGTTTGAATAACTTTTATAATAATTTCTCACAAAATGTTCAAGTAGTTACGCGAAGTGGTAAAAACTGAAAATAGGATATAACCACAGGACGCCAGTTATATGTAAATCTGCTTTCTATACAATCTGATTCTTAAAACAAAACCGAAACTTTTTTAAAGCAAACTGCCTTTTTGTGTTCTCAAAGCACTGTCAAAAAGAACATACACAAATAAAATAAAGGGCTACGCCTAGTGCAGTATGATACGACCGCAGCATGTTGACCAAAGAAATTTAAACAAGTGTCATTTAAAAGTGAAAGTGGACACAGTTAAGAGCTTGACACGGTAACTTGATGGAAACAATAAGAAGCCTGGCAAGGTAATTAGCTGGACGCAAACTAGGGAACATTAAAATTAGCCATTTTGATCCCTAAAAGCATGGAAATTGTAAGTTGCGCTAAAACTGTTGACATACATCTTACAGCTTACATCAAGATGAATTAAAAGGAAAAATGTCATTGAAATCCGAATAACAATTACGATTTTACATATTTTCAAAAATTGCAATTTCAGCCCCTTTGACCCCCTAATAGTTCAGAAACGGTAAGAGATCCCCAAATCTGTTTGTATACTACAGAAAACTGACAACAAGAAAAATCTAAAGAAAAAAATCTCATTGAAATCCGATAAAAAATAAAGGTTATCTGCATATTTGCAATTTGGACCCCGTTTGGAATCAATTAAAAAAACTGCATTAAAATCGACTAGAATTAAAAAAATAAATATAATTTTTGAGAAACGCCCTTTTTTGGCCCCATTTATCTCATGAACGGTACATGCGACATGAAATCCGTTGTCACACTGCTGATTGGAAATTTTCTAAGTAATCCAATGAAAGAAATCCCATCAAAATCTGATTAATAATAAAAGTTCTACAGCCAAATATGTGAAAACACCCAATTTTGCCCTTTTTGGCCCCCTTTTAAAAACGGGAGGGGCCATAATGTCCAAAACCAACCCACATTTTCCATTAGTGCAAAGGAACATTGTGTAAAAATTTCACAAGGATTGATCAACTTGAGCTCAAGTTATTGACCAAAAACAAAAGTGTCTACAGACAACGACGCCGACGACGACACTGGACGACGACAACGACAACGACAGCGCCATACCATAATACGACCTCAAATTTTTTGCTATCGTATAAAAATTAAAGCTTCAGTTTTATAACTAAATAGATTTAGTGGTGTAGAGTGGTCCTTGTCGGTACTGAACAATTCACTATTTATAAAACAACGGCAGTAGAATACCGAAGTAACCAGGGATGGAATAATTACAAGAGACATGGCAAGAACGGGAACACAGAAAACAAAGGGAGACAACAACGACACGAGACAACCACAAACACCAAGGCACTAATGGTATAAAATAATACTGGATTAAAAATGCCTTAATCGGTCTGCTTGGATCAAATGATGTGACCCGTCTTCTTGTCTATATTAAATAAAGGGCTACGCCGAGCGCAGCATGATACGACCGCAGCATGTCGAACACTGAAATTTGAACAAGTGTATTTCAAAATGATTGAGGACACAGAAAAGAGCTTGATACAGTAATTAAATGGACACAATAAAGAGCTTGACCAAGTAAGCACACGAACTAAAGAAAATAAAAATTAGCCCTTATAATTCCTTATAAACATTGGAAATGGTAAGAAGTATGTCAAATGGTCAACATAATACTTTAAATATGATAAGAGGAATCCCATTAAAATCCAATACAACAATAAAAGATTTTACATATTTTGAAAATTGCAATTTCAGCCCTTTAGACCCCTTGTAGCTTGGAAACTGTAAGAGCTACGCCAAATCCATTGACATACTACTGAAAGCTTATATCAAGAGAAATCAAAAGAAAGAAAATCCCATCGAAATGCGATGTTGAATGGAAATTTTAGGTAATCTGCAAATTTGAAATTTTATCCCCATTTGGCCCCTCATAGCTCGGAAAAGACACATGTTGTAAAAAATCTGATGTTGCAGCTCTATATTTATTTTCAAAAGGAATCCATAGCAAAAAAACTGCATCAAAATCGGACCAAAAACAAATAAAATGAAATTTTTGAAAATCGCCCCTTTTGGGCCCCATTTATCTCGTGAACGGTAAATGCCACGTAAATTCCGTTGGCATAATACTGATAGGAAATTTAATTAGGAACACACTAAAAGAAACCCCATCAAAATCCAATAAATAATAAATATTCTACAGCCAAATATGTGAAAACTCCCAATTTTGCCCCTTTTGGCCCCCTTTTTTTTAAAAAGGGAGGGGCCAAAATAACCAAAACCAATCCCTGCCTTCCTTTTGTGCCAAGGAATTTCATAAGGATTGGCTAACTGGAAGTTAAGTTATTGACAAAAAACAAAAGTGTCTACAGACAACGACGACGCAGGACGACAGCGACGACAACGACGACGACAGCGCCATACCATTATACGACCTCGTATAAAAAATTGTGTTACAAAGGGAAGTAACCTAAAGCGCATAAACCAGTACTTCCAAAAAGTATTATACTGGAATATATTTGATCATTATTCATGAAAATTTTTATCACTTCAAGTTTAAAATAAAATGCATAGAACATGATTGAATATTCATTTGCGTCCAGTTGTGTGACCATAGAAATGTCCTTTGTAAAAAAAAATAACACTTCTCTGATAATAACCAAGGATGTCTAAATATACTTCCTTGTAATAACCTACCATTTTGAGTACTGCCATTTGATTTTTCTTTGACTATTATGCTGATTGTTTTTTCGTTATAGTTACACATATCATTGTCACAACAGATAAGCAATGACTGCTCCTGTGTCGGAAGTTTGCTAGTATATTGTTCCGGTTTCTCACTTTTGCACACGATACGCTGTGATGGCTGTAATGTCTCTATACATCCCTGAGTTGTCTTTGGTTTTTCACCATCGTAAGTTAGTATTGAGTAGCACGCATTTAAAGTTGATTTGCACATGTAGCCTGTTTGAACACACCCGGATTCGTTACAATAGCATCGTATTTCACCTGCAAAATAAAATATATTTGATTAATTCTCGAGTCAAGAGGTCAAGAATAATGTCAAACAAAATAATAATTCAAAACAAATACAAAGGTGTCAAAATGGCAGCTCACTGTTTAATACTGTGCCATGAAGCAGTTCTTAAAAGACCGTTTCTTTCCAGCTAGTGAGGTTAGTTCAGAAAATTCTAAAATGTTGAGATTAATTGCTTTTATTACTTGCCATACAAATCTAAAAAAAATCTTTAAAAAAAAGTTCTGCCTTTTTTTTCAGTACCTTCATGGTAGATCTTGGTACCACAAAATACCAGAGGGAAGAGTCAATGGACATCAAGTATTTGGATGTATTTTTGTTGAGCTTTTACTAGTTAAAGAACAATAATGAAAAGTTGCAGAAGCCAAGTTCTCGACGTCCGACAGTCCCGATTTTAGAAGAGATACTAGAAATGTATCATACAGTGTATGACTGGGAAATTTTCTAATCTTAAATATTCTATTGAAAATGATGTTAACGATTACTATAACATTAGAATGCAGCCTTGCTGTCGCTATTCGTGTTATGCATTTAAAATATTTCTTTTTCACATCATGGCTATTGCTCATACCATTACAAAAGTACGAGAAAAAAACAATAATCTTGTTGATTTTTAAGACTCAACCTCATATTTTAACATTTTTGCAATACAGAATGTTTTCAGAGTTTCGGTATTTTAACATTTTTGCAAAAAGAATGTTCTTCTGCGTCTTCGGATCTCGGGCCTCGGATAACACCGTAAAGTCTGATTTGTAACACTTACTGACGATATTGTCTGTCTTTGGTTATCGACAAAACAGAACGTTTAAGCGTAGACCGTGAGTTTTTGCTGAAGATACTATAGAATATTATAGAGACAAAACAATAAAATACAGATAGACTATAACTGATTGTATCTGCAGACAGCGTACAAATTAGTTGATCAACATTTATGATATAGTATAGACCGTCTTCTGTTATTGACGTTCATAGGATTGGGAGAAGTTCCATGTTGTGTTTCATGACCGTAAGATGTCATTCTCAATACACAATTAATTGTTGCATAATATATGTATTTATGTGAGATTGACAGAGATGTGTATCTGGTAGCTTTAACTTGTACGAAACGTGGTTCCTTATCATTTTCATAAAGTCACAATACTGAGCTTCGTAGAAATCTCGTTTCTTTTTCTTGGAGAGAGGATGCTGAATTAGAGACCCAAAGAAAATCTCGAATGTCATTAGTTATTGAATTATCGATTTTTTTAAAATCTGCGAAAAATTCCGAATCGGTCTAACCCGAATATTCCAGTCGTTTTTTTTTCACTCACTACGATCGCCCCAGAAGGAGAGAATCGAATACGGAGAGGGCTTGAATTATTCGGGTTAGTAACGGTCAAGCCAGAGACAGAATACAAACTGCAGGTCATGTCTACAACATGGTAGTACACGACGCCTCGTAAATGAAACAGACGTATCAATCACACAATCAATTGAATAAATAAGAAACTATCAATCCTAACACAACAGTCCGTATAATTTCCATTAATCAGCTGGAACATTTAGAATAACAATACATGTCATTCAAAGTCTGACGTGATCAAATTAGTATTCTATAAACAGTGCGGAAAGTGAAATAATACTAATTTGGCATGATGCTTCCATACGTTCCGGCTAGGAAAAAAATATATATATTGTATTGAGATCTTACGTTATCATTGAAAAAGAATTGGCAAGTAAAGAAGGCGACAATCTTTGATCGCACCCCTGGGATCGCACCAAATCGAGTAAAAAACCATTACTGTTCAAGTACAAATGTACAAGACCTGTTCAAGGTACAAGACATTATAAAATAATAGTATGGCTATTATGCATGTTCTAACACTGTTTTTCTGAAAACCATTCCATGCACATACAAAACACATACACTGTAAAAACATGGTGTACGCTATATCGGATGTCGTAATTACATCACAGTTAGTTGTTCTACAAGCTGTGTGAATAAAAACTATCTTATTTATGAGCTCAGATAATCTATATATCTCGAGTTCAGATGGTATATATCTCTAAATCTCGACAACATGTAGTGTTATTCACTATATAGTGAGCATGTTGAAATTACATGTAATTCGTACAGTTATATGTATAATGATATGTTACTGCTGCCAAAAGGAAACTCACATAAAGGATTTCTATCTCCAAGACTATTAAGCCTAAATCTGTAATATAAGACCAATGAATCTTAAATAAAATAAAACGCGTTTTTAAGAGAGCGCAAATATCGGTTTCCCGAGATGAGATCTTCTGTCATGAAGATCAGGGCATATATACGATAAATGTGTCTTGTGTAAATCGATGTATATTTTTGTTATGGGTGGATTATAGTTATTATTTATCTTTCTAAAATTTTCACTGCATATCTTTACCACGCAAAAGTGCAACTGTATAAAATTCGTCTTTTAAAACAAAAAAAAATCTCATCAGAAATATATCCTCAAATAACTCTATAAAATGCAAAAATACCAATGAAAGCAACATGGGACGACTTAAATTATGGAAGGGGGAACGGATTTGATGTAAATAAATGTCATATAGAGATAAATGAAATTGTACGAAGCTTTTTCATGTTCAGAGATTTATGAGTCAATTCTACGCATGATGCACATTATGATATAAACGGTATTCTCCGTTCTGCCTCAATTGTTTTCTTCATTTCCACGACACAAGAGGCTCTCTGGGAGTAAAAATCTGTCGGGTTTGTGAACTATACTTCATTTTACGGGAGGCGTTAGTAGGCCTCTGTTAATGCTTCATTTTGGAGTTACTTTATCAAGGAAAAGCCAGATTTGTTCTCGTATTTCCTACTTTAAACCGCCATATCTCCCTGATACATATGATACAGAACCAACACCGATGATTATGCATCTTAAAACTGAGCAGATTGGCTTTGTGTTCAAAAAAAAGTTTTAGAGCTAGTACTAAAGTACTGAACAGCGGGATAAAAAGTAAAGGTATCGACAAAGTAACGTTGTATTGTATCCAGTATGAAATGTATAACAAATAAAGGAGGGGGCTTAATAAAATAATTCTTAACTGTGTTCCATACAAGTACTAAATTTACCCTCCTTTGAGGCTTATCATGTTTTCTTCCTTGTGAATTATGGTAATAAAATACAAATTTGAGAATTGTAATTGATTTAGAAAATTTGGGAATTGCACGACTATCTCAGATTTGGCATATTATGCGGTTGCTATGCAAAGTGTCTAACGTGAATGGCAAATACACTGTAAATACTAAGTTTTCTATTGCATTATGAAAGAGACTACATTCTTAATATTTTGAAGCTAATTTCCTGTTGGATTAATTCGTTTCTTTTTCTTCTGTTACACAGATGTTTTATTTTTGCAACAGAATATAAATTGTGCATATTGATTCCTAAGATTACATAAACGTTTGATTCCGTAATAGCATTATAAACCTTTTAATGCCATTTCTGATAGAACAAATAATTCAAACGCCAGCAATGGAATTGATTACATCAAAATTACATGTCAAATGCGATTGCTTCGGGACTGTTCACACACATTTTAACAAGTTCATTCTTCGTGACTGTGATTGTAAAGAAAGTTGATTCATCAAAATAAAAACCTCGCGTCATATTTAAATTTTTTTATCTGTTATCTAATCTTGAAGGTTATATTAAAGGGCCACTATCCACTAGTCTAATTCAATGGAATGGGTCTGCAGGTACCGTACCGAGATCTATAATTATGTGTAATTACATTTCATGTATTGTAAAACGTTTTTGGGAGTATCGTGTTAATGCGAAGCTAAACTTTTGATGTTAAATTGTCCAGCGGATTTACTGTAATGATCTAGTATGCTTAAAAGTGTCGATGAAATAAAAAAGAAAGAAAAATTGACATGTATTTTGGTAAAATGTCAAAATTGTATATTTGGCTCTTCCGAGGTTCAAGTGTGGGTTCTTTAACATGTCCAATATCCCACAAGGAAACGTGTGCAGTCATGGCGGCGACACTAATCTTGTATAACAAACAGAATCCTAAAGCAATTCCGGTTCGCGTGATTACTTCGCACTCAAGTAGGTCGCCGTGTCTCTGTCGTGTCGAGTTCTGATAAGTGCTGTTTGCTGCAAGGTTAACTTGATCTTTTCTCGTATGAGAAATTTTCGGCTTTTGGGTTCGAGCAAGTGGAACATATATTCCAACTGATATTTTCCATCGTGGGTATTGGTTACACGCATATCATGTAAATGGAACATTTCATTAAAATGTTCTCAATTTGAAGGATATGTTTGGTTTTTCATCGAAAACGATAACGGAATGTGTCTATGATCTGTTAATAAATGGCGTTTTACGAGCACGATAAACGGCAGTATCCTTTTTCATTTTTTTCATACTTTTATCATTTTGATTAACGTATTTTATTTGCCCCTAAATAACAAGAAAATATTAAACCAATATTTTAATCAAAGAAAAAAGGTTAAGATACACTTATGAATTAACTGCAAGTTTGAGGTCCTTTGAAAGTAATTCGTCAGTATTTCTGGATGAGTTAATTTCTTCTTTAGCGACTGAAAATCGTTAAAAGGTATTAAAGCACAAATCACATTGAAAAACTGCATTCTTTATGTGTTTAGTGAGTAATTTGATATGATGAACGACCATATTTCAATGGGTTTTGTATGTGTTAAATTGTTACCGCATTGAAATTGAAAAGAATGAAAAGAGAAGTTTTTGGTTAAGACCGTCGATCATACAGTTAAATGAGCAGCGAGTTGTGTAAATATGTTTATTTTATGCAAAGAAAATGCATGTCCACATGACTTTTTTCTTTTTGCTCATGATAAAGGTCGAACTTGATTGTGAAACTTATGCAAGTGGAAATAACTGCAAAAATAGCATTTACTTCCAGGAACCATATATAGGGCATTTCCAAGTCTGAAAAGGTGTATTTTCTGTGACTTTTTATACTTTTGAACAGTTAATTTTCTCTATTTTTAATGAAAGGCTGATATCTATATCATTGAATAGTTTGGTTGCCTGACAAGGAAGCATAGTTTATCTCCCAGCTTTAAAATCGAATCATACAAAGGGAAAACGGTGAAAGTTTGCTTTAAAACCCATTTTCCCCCATTTCGGTAGACTACGTTAAAGAAACATGTCACTCACGTTAAGATAAATGTTTAACTGATAACCAAAAACAAACATAGAAAGGAATGGACCTTAGAAGCGGGTTATCTACTTAATATTTGTAAATTTGTCTTTAAATGATTATCAACCTCTTGGCTTTTAAAATTTCACAAACGTTCGCCAAATAGTCTGCTAAGCGTTAAGAGAAACATGATGACAGGCGTAATTAATAATTAAATGATTGTTAATTCGATAGATTTATTTGCTTTACATAGTCGATGTGACGTTGGTTGTTGGACGTTTTGTATCTGAGAATGATTGTATACAATCGGAACTGTGCTGACAGAAAAATGTTTCAATATCTGACATGATAAATATTAAATATTTGACTAAGTCTTTTATACAAAAGTCACTGTTTCAGTAACTTCTGTGGTATGATTTACGTTATATAACATTCGACCTTCGTCAGAAACTCCCGGTTTCAATTAAAATGACTTCGATGTTCGGATAAACTGACTAATTCATTCATAGTCGGTGGCGAGTGGGATATGTATTTAGTGTACACTTTTAACAACCGATATTGCATTTTTTTTAAATATTTTACCCACAATACAGTAGTTATCAACCGACAACCGGTCAGTGGCCATTATAAGGAAACTAAGGAATTGTGGGTAAATTGATCGTAGAAACAATCGATTTACATTCAATAGTGTAACCTTAATAACCTAGCTTTAATATTCAGCTCACTTAACCTGAATTGCTTATATATATAGAGCTAATATATATACACACACACATATATATATATATATATATATATCTACCCCATTAGATGAAGAGGTATGCACCCCTGTTTCAGAGATTGTTACCATGTACTGTCCCTTAATCGTAGATGGTTTGAGAGAATCGAATGCGGAAAGGGATTGAATTTCAAATTGACGTTACGTTTTTTTAGGTTTTCGTACAATCAAATATTTTAATAAAAAATGCTGCTAATAATATTTTTTTTTGGAAACAGCGAATTTCTTGATAAGTGATAGTACATGACTGGAAAAGACACAGCCTTTTCATTCCACGGTATTAAACATTTTATTTACGATAAAAGCCCAGTTTTTAATAACGTAAAAGTGTGATATCTTGCGAATTATTCCGAGTGGATCAATCCGACTTAATTTTGTAAACGAAAGGATTAACGTTATGTGATAAAGGGACTTCTAAAACTTTGTAATTTACACTTGTATATAAACAGTATACAGATATTTACAATCTCTACAGGGGACAACAACCTTTTTAACTCATGTCAAAACCTGACAAACAATAAAAATGTTATTCGTGTAAATGAGTGCTACTGCCTTCTAGTGTCTGAAGTAAGATAGAGACCGGTATCGGGTGTCTGTCCCAGTCATTATCATATTGATCCTGCTTGGTTGTCTTCGTCCAAAACGTTTATACACAATAGTCCGTTCCTGTTCACCTATAAACTACTTGTTTGAGGAAAACAACTAGCACCAACCCTCTCCTATTTGAGAGGATGCAGTGCTAATTTTGTTCCAAATCAAGTGCCTGTTGATTTTTTATCACATATTTCCGAATATCTGTAGCCGCGCATAATGTCTATCCGACCCGTGTTTCAAATAAAAATGTAACGATTAGCACATTATATGTTCATAAACCGTAATTAATAAACTACATGTTGGCATCAAGTCTATGATTGGACGGGATGTCAGAACTAAAACAACACTGGTGACTGGTAATCGCTACGTATATCGATTTGCAACTGTTACAATATCAAATTAGACATTTTTTTAAGTAAGGAGTATCTCCCTAATGCAAAGCTCTGTCCGTTACCGAGTTTGGTTTTCTATTAAAAACCAATTTGATTATTTGTTCTCTACATCATACTTTGCACAACTATCAATTCCTGGATTTCTAATATTTTGATTTTTATCTGCACTGTTGAGACATAAGTTGTCGAAATAGTCATATGCATAAAGTAAATTTACGCCAACTTCGGCATTTTCTTATTTAACAAGCATACGGTATATGATTTGTCTTAGATTATTTATGGACTTTTAGTTCATACAGTGACTTTGTGAAAAGAGCAAAAGCACTATCACAGAGACTGCTAAGTCAGGGATATGTTCATTTTCGTCCCTTTAGAAATTCTAAACGCCGTCACCTCGACATCATAGATAAATAAGAAATGTTAGCTTCATGAATTAAAATAGAATTTTCAGGTAGATTCACGTCTTCCTATGTTAAACATGTACCCTAAATTGACCCCCTGACAGAGCATGACACGCTTACACTTGAGGAGCACCTATTGCCTAAGTTCTGAAAGTTCATACTGTTAGTGCTTTTGGATTGAGTGTTGTATTTCTGATATTTATGTGTTTTGTGGGTGTGTTCTGCCTTCTGGTGTTCTTGATTTTGCCTTCCTTGTCACTGGACCCTTCGGTTTTCTTCTGTCGTTGTTTTAGATAGTATAAGGATGTAGTAAGGTGAAATTTTATAAATCTACCATTTTAAATTGATACCCTAAATTGAAAGAGCATTTTTAAAGGAATTAAGTAGGCTAAAAATATTGATAGGTTTTGGGCCTTGTTTTCAAGATATTTCACATTTTAACAAATGGCGGGAAAGGCTCTCTTGGACCTTTACCTAGGTAAAGCATGGACACAAGATTAATTTGTTTCACATGGAAGGAAAATCTACAATTTGATAAAATCTTGCTTACTGACTTAAAATGAGCTTCTGAAGACTTTGATGACTAGAAAATTGGGCGTAATGGGGCAAAATATTTTACATAGTAATACTGAATAAAATCAGAAAAATCCGAATGACTTTTACAGATTGCAAAAAACCTCTCCTTACTTCATGCTTAAGTACTTTCAAATTTCCTGCAGATCATGGTTGATTTAGATTTTACATATTTATTTTATATCCGTATTTAAACGGTTAAAATGTAAAGGGCAGACATTTACATTTACCAAAGGCAAACAATTCACAAGTGTTCAAACTAATTCTATTCCTTATAATAGCTCTAGATGGATTTTAAATTCATTTTAACGTCGAAAAAATAAACAGATTTCGATACAAGTAGTTATCTATACACAGTCGTATTGTAAAAAGTCATTTATACCGCCTTTCTTTGGAGAAAACACGGCTAAAACCAATTTTGTAATTATGTTGCTAAGATTTCCGTTTAATTACAACAATTTAAAGCACTGAAACCTCGACATAAAAAGACATGTTTTAAATTGAGTTGTGCGTGCAAGGAATTTCGTTCTTATTTCAAACAAGACGACTTCTCTTAGCAGTAATGCGACACATAAAAACAAAAGAACTGTAATAGGACAGGTTATATGAGTGAGAGAGGTTTGATTACCAAGCTTGTCCTATCTGACTTGGGGACGAGTATCGGATTGCTGTCGCCCGTGACCTCTTGTGACCTGACAATAGAAAACCGAGCAGGCGTACTACACACGTTGTATTGTATTGTTCATGTTTGACAAACCATCGTGTCTAAATGTTTTACATACGTTACGTTTACTTTGTACAGACTGTATCGATCTCATCTGAATGAAATAAGGATGTACAAAAGAGAACATTGAGAAGAAAAATGTTAAAATGATTTGAAGACCATATTTTAGTAGGTTTGATCTGGTACAGTTGGTGGCTTCAAAAACAGTTTATATAGGCATGGAGTTTTTTTCTTACTATCCAATATTTTCTACAAAATATGTCTAAGAGATAAGAAGTTTTGTTTTATACATAGTATATCCTGCTGAATTATTGAGTTCATTGTGGCTAAAAAGACCTTTGTATTTGGATTGAAGTAATAGATACCTCTAGGGATGCGGAAGCATTCTGAATCTTTTGTTTTATGGAATCTTGTATTTATTGTTTGTTTGTTTCATTCAGTTGGCCCCGGCATATTGGTTTCTATTATTGACAGTAAATGTTATTTTCTGCGTCTATACAGTGGAAACAGCGGGAGAAAAGTTAAAAGGTGTCGTCTGCTCATCTCAAACGCATCCATACGAATGATCTTTTGATAAGATCGCTGCCTCATTTAGATATCATTTCGCACGTTACTTTGATGTTCTTTGCAGTGAAATATCTTTACGGCGAAGACTAATTCTTATACATGTTTTTATCAAACAAATAAAATATACCAAACATTTTATGCTGTTTGTTTTCTTTGTCAATCAGAATCATGTCTTCTGCTAGCGACAGTTGATGAGCTATCGTCTGCTCAAATGTGCAGGCGAGAGACTGTGCGTTTCAGATACAAGTCAATATTTATGATAAAGTTATTCTTTTTTGTATGGTGTTGCATAATTTCCCAGACTTTCAGGGGTGACAGAATTCAACAACAACAAAAAAGGAAATCTCAGTACAAAACAACAGAACTGTTCTATATCCTCAATGACAGAGACAAGTGCAGTAGCATGGGATCGATTTGTAAGCAAGTATATTCTGATGCACTTTCTGACAAATGCAAACACCAGTTTGAATGTATGAGATATTGTCAGGGACCCTCGCTGTATTAAGGGGTGACACTGTCAGGGTGATTTGTTACCAGTTTCCCAGTCTGCTTTATTCGTCTACATGGCCGACCATTATGTGTAAAATATGATTGTACTGCAATGAAAGAGCAGCACTTTAGTTTTACTTTTAACATTTTTTACAACTGTGCTATTCTCTGACATTTGTCAATGGTTTGTTTTCGCCATACGTCATGCAAATTACACGATCATTACATCACCTTGCGCTACTGTACGTCTCGTGACTCGATTATAGGGAATTATGGGTGATTATCATGAATTATGGAGATAATTTGTCGGGTTTTCTTTATATTGTTATCTTTATTAATCCCACAACTTTTATTGATATCGCCGTATCAATTGTATGCATACAGATATGTTTATTTACAGGTCAAACGGAGGGTGATAACATTGCAGCGAGATACATCTAACATCTGTCGATGCCGCCATCTTATTGTCTGAAAATCCATATTTCCGGAGACAGAAGTAACCATGAAAAACTTAATTAATCAGATATTGACCGTTTGAACGTGGGAAACGCTATTTAAGAGATCTTATAATCGATGAAATTTTCGAGAGAGAAGAGGCAGATGTCTTCAGCAACCGTCTGGCGCGTGCAGTGCGGGATGCGAAACCCCTGGATTCTGTGATTTCGCAGACGAAGTCTTGTCTGTTTTTGAAATTTGGATCATAAATCACGAAGAGAATTTAGAAGTCTAAAGTTGGCTTTGTGACCTCCAGTGTGAAGATTTGGAAAGGTTAAAAATAATATGGTGGTCTAAGAGAACGGTAAATGTATCAACCTGGTCAAAAAGGCGCTGTATGTCTGTAATCGGAATTAAATTTATTCTTTTATGTTATCAAAGTTTGGATATCATATCGATTAACAGTTGCTTTGTGTGATTGGGAGGGGGGTACTTATGAAAAAAAGTTAAACAATATATAGGGTTTTGTCCCAATGTCTTATAAGTTTGTACCTACTTATTCGCTAATCTGTAAATTCAGTTACATTTAGCATTCTGATTTTTCTGTAATTCAAAATATGACCTAGTTTAGTTGGTGAATTTGTTCAGACAACTAGAAGAGTTTATGACGTACCCACACAATGACAATATAAATGTGTGCTGCTTAATGGTATCGTCGAGATTGAAAAATGATATGTCACTCAAAACCGACTTACTAATCTCCTGTACATTTACGGCTTAAAGACTTAATGGGAAAATGTCATTTTTAAAAAATGTCAAGATTCATTTTGGTTTGATGTGACATCTTCTTATTTAAACACACGATCACACAAATCTCAGTTATTTGGCAAAATTGTTTAATTTTAAGTCAATGAAATTCAATGACATTTGGTAAAGTTAAATTTCTAATACTGAATATGCCGTAAACAAAATTAACAAATGAATTCAAATTCAAAGACAAAAGAAAAATGTCAAATGTATGGAGTACCCTTAAAAGTTACAGGATTTGCAAAAACACGCAAATAGGGCCAAACAAAACCATAGACAATGGCACAAGTGCTTTTCAGTTTGCTTGCTGTGTGGCCCTACCCCCGGTGCTTATCATGGTCCCCTCCTATCCAGTTTCTATATTTGTTAGGTATAGCGTCTCTATAGACACTTGGAAGATAATTATTCCATTTAGAATCGATTAAACCAGTATATTATTGAAATGAATGACTGCATGTTTTATCTCCAATCTTTATCTCTTTTATCTTCACTCTTAAACAACTATCAGTTGCAAATTACGATTTAATACATACAAGATAGATAAGAATGCAGTATAAATGTAAAAATTATGGACGTCACTGCATTTAAAATGAAAGGAAAATAAATATACCTAATCCTTGCACGGATAAATAATGAATTAAAAACTCGAATGCATTCCTCTGTCTCCGGGATTGTCCTCCGTCGTTTATACAGTTTGTTGAAGTATTCTGTTTTCAAAAATCGATAAATTCTGTTAATAAATTTTAAAAGCCATTATGTCTCTTAACCTCCACCCGTATCTTAACATGAGTTAATGACACTCGAGTCAATTTGTCTCTTAGCAAACCTGCACCCAAGTTTTTTTTCTGTTTTCTGCAGAAGAACGTGACGATGTATAAAGATCTGCCCTGACGTTTCTCATGATTAAGAGGCAGCCAAACTGTCGTCGCCCTGCATTATAAATAATTTAAAATAGTACCTGGATGACAACTCACTTTTCATTTAGTTTTCTGGCAACTTAAAGCTTGATCGCTACCAAAATGGTTCAATGATGTTACCCATGCACATTTTAATTGATTGATTGATTAGTTAGAGTTTTACGTCCAACGAGCAATATTTTAGCTACATCAGGATAAGAACAAGTTAATCTATTCAAAAAGTATAAAAAGGTGGAAGGGACAACCGATACAGTGAGTTTTGATAACCACTGGAAAATAGAGAAAATAGGTAGGGGTAGTAAATTTAGCCCTCAATACTGCCTCGGAAGAATGCTCTTAAAATATATAATAGTGATATTTTTACACTGCATGGAACAACACAGTTCGTTTGCAATTGTTCGCGGCCTAGCCATGGTTTTCCGTAAAACGAAATGACTAACACGCAAAGACGGGGAAATCCCCTATCCACCAACCGGTCGGGGGTGAGCCCTGAAAACTGATTCAGGTGCCGGGCCTGGGCATTTTAATAATACGCCTATAAACTTCACATCCATTTAAAAAGGGGAGAAATTTTGTCCTATAGAAAGAATTATTACAAAATTATGATATTCATGTAATTTCGATATGTATTGAAGAAACTGTTCTTGATTAATTACTTGACTGATTGATTGATTGATTGATTGAGTGATCCCAATAGCATTCGGCTTTTGCAGTCTTAATACATAATGGTCACCGATGAAATATAACCGTGTTCGTAAAGGAAAGAGAAATAAAATAGCTATTTTTATTGACTAAAGACAGTACGGTGATAAAACCTTGATATTTTTTACTTGAAATATATTTCTAAACTGCAGTGACGAGTATTAAAGATGCAAGGTTTACGTCGTATTTCGTCTTTATTGTTGTCACAACATACGTATGTTTTGGTTGGGCGGATTACATGTACTTTTTGTGTGTATTTACACAATCCATTAGCTAATATGTAAACTTCCCTTGTCTATTTCAGATAAAAGTTAATCAGTATTCAAAATTGCAGGATCAGATTTCTTAATCTGTTAGCCCAACAATCAATTAATATGTAAACCCGGAGAAAATTTTAGTACATGTTTTCTTTATTTGTTAGATTATTTTAAGACAGACAAGAAGGCAAGGGAATAACTATGGTATATCCGTAAACGGAGTTGAGGAAAGTGAGCTATATATATATATTGTATTTAGAGAAATCCAATTTGTTAGGTTAAATCAGAAAGGACAAAGTTTTGTAGCTTTTAAGTGGCTGCTGAACTCAAATGATATCAGAAATATAATTTGATATATCTTACAATATATTGTATAACTTACAATTCGTTTTCTCAGTTCGTTCTAAAGATGAATTATATTTGGGGCTAGGTACAATGTATCTGATGAAATACATTTCAGCATTTTTCATATCATTAATATGTGGAAAGAGAAAACAAACTATATCATACTTGAGGTTGTATTTATGAGTTCTTCATTCGTTTAATAAAATTCTTATTCTTATACCATACTGAGCTAAAGATACAGGCACGATTTTCCTTGTTTTGTAAGGCGAATATTGAATGTTGTTGGGATAATACTTTAAATTGTATAGTTTATAAATTTATTCTCCGAAATTCATTCATAGGCAAAGAAGATTTCTACACAACTACAATTATCTTAAAAGCTTTGGGAAGATTTAAAAATTCAAATTTGTAGTAAGAGCTATTATTCTCATAAAATATGCAACAATATTAAACAGCTTTTAATATTTCTGTAAAGTAAAATACATAAAGTTTATGTAACTGAAACATTTTCTTCAAAGATATCATTCCGAAGTGTTGGTTTAATATTACTAAAATAATCAAGCACCTTTTGTAAAGAGTAACATAAAATTCCTATTAAATTCTACCCATGAAAATTAAAGATTTTATCAAAGAAAATCGCACTGGTTTTATCCTTCAGAGTTAAAATCTCCAACTATGATAACGAAAAATGCCAATATGAAATAAGATATAAAAACGTACCATATTCAATTCAGAATAATAAAAGTAAAACATAAAATTGTTTTCATCGTATTTCGATGAAGCCTGTGACTTCCCGAACAAAAGACAATGAAGAAAGGGTAATGAAGGAATCCCGCTGCCATTCTATTCCTTGTGTCAATTCTTGCCTGTCAATTTAGCATATTATTCTCAAATTTTAATGTTTATGTGGCTTTTAATGTATAATATTATCGCATAAATTATACAGTAGCTGCGGTGTTATGCGCATTTATTCGGCCGAGGGTCTGCATTTTCTCTTAAAATAGTCATATTTGAATTACATCTATAAATTACCACCATAAATTAAATCTTAAGTTTCGTATATCCATATATTGGGGATAATATAAAACAGAAGACAGATTATAATTATTAAGTTATTTTGGACTCTCACTTTTCCCATGTGCATATCTAAAGTCATAGATAGTGTAGACTTTCTAAATAACAAATGTTCTCCAACATAAAGTTTGACATTGGTAATTAATCAGTTTTTATGTTTGATGACACGATTTTCATAAGTTTATGTACAATAATACCGCTTTGGAAAGGGGAGTCTATATGACAACAGTGAAATTAACTGATCTGTCGATTTCATACTGAAAATTCTTCTGATATCAATATCTTCTTTATCATAGAACAGATTGATTTATAGTAAAGAAGTGTACTCTCTAGAATCAAAACAAACATTAAATTTGCAGATAACGGATAGCTTCTGTTTTGAGATTAATTTGTTTTCAACTTGAAAAAAAATAATTTTATAATTAATATTTTCAACTCATTTGCATAATTGTGTGGTGGTGTACTCACCTTCAGTTAAACCAAGACAATAAACAAGGACGAATAGTAGTCCATGAGTTGACCCCATTAGAGGCAAAGATGAATAATAATAAATCAAGACTTTTTAACATAAATCCAAGTGTCCCATCAATATTCTACACCGTGTACATCCTAAACGTCCGTAAAACTAAAGTCAGACTCCGTGTACAGGGTTTTAGTATTCGCCTAATTCCATATCACAATTCAAAAATGATCATTTGTCGAATTTTTTGTTTAATTCGTTTATAATCACAACAAAACCCATGCCACAACGTGTGCAGTACAGGTTAACATATCAAATATTACATCTGTCATTGATAAACAACTCGCCCATCTACCTGTAGCGGCGTTGATGTGTGGTTAATTTGATCGGGTGGGCGTGACCAGTAGGCGGAGTAATCTGATTAAGAAAAAGAGTGTAAACAGGCGCCAGGTTGTCGCTTGGAAAGAGATAGACTTTAAAATACTGTCTCTCTAATAAGCGTGTTGATTTTAGAAGTCTGGCGATTGACTGATTGTATGATACGATTAGCATGTCTGTTCATTTTCATTTATTCATCCACTGTGAGATGGAATATACTCAAAACAATTTTCACAAATTTTAAAACGGGTATAAACAATTTAAAAACAATTATAGACGAATTAATGTCTCAGTAAAATTTATTTTTCCGGAGGGGATGAACAGTTATTTTTCAATTTTGACCATGTGTTTGTATTTACCTGTAATTTGAATTAAAAATTAGAAAGAATGTTAAAATAATTGAGTTTTGTTTTATTGAATAATATAGATTAATTCAAATTTTAAACAAATATGGCCATACTACAGTAGCAGAAAAAAGTATACATCAATATCCACAGCAGCTTGAAGCCAAATATTTATTTATTACTTAAAATTATTGCACGAATCAGCAATCAAAATAATCGATTGCGGATATCCAGTTTTTAAAATTTCCGTCTATGCATCAAAGCCTCCGGAAATCTCACTGAAACTTCACAACTTGTATTTAAAACTTCCTGTCGATTTGCACATTAACTTCCCCCCTTTTGAGTTTTTACACTATCATACTAAATCCTTTAAGTATTTCTTTGTTTTCGTAAATGTGAACATAAGAGCTTATTTTTTTTTCACACAACAACAGAAAGCATGTTTTTGTTTGTTTGTTTGTTTTTTTTCTGTTTTTTGTTTTTGTTTTGTATTTGTTTTTTTTTGGGGGGGAGGTAAAAATAGTTATAATGTCACATTTGACTTGTAAAAAAGTATGAGACAAATATCCATGATTCATTAACCATTTCACTTAAAATTTCTACTTGAACTGCAATGATTGCGCAAATGATCTCTGTAGTCTACAAAGAAGTGTGAGTACTTAAAGTTTGTGAAATTTCATTAGGGTTTTTCAGTTGATATGCAATATTTTATTCAAACGTGAAAACTTCATAATCCCGAGTGGTTTATTTTCCCTTTTTTCAAGAGATTTCTCCATGTCCCACAAAATTTTGCTTCTTTTTACCCATAGGAAGTCCCTTTGAAAATGCTGAAATCCAATTCACATGGAATTTAGTACGAAATACAATGTTTAAAAAAACATTGTTCAAAATAATTATATAACTAAAACTATTTTCAATTGATGAAATAAAAATTTTGGTTATTCCAGCTCTTTGGTAGCAATCAGAAACGGTTGTAATAGATCAGAATGGACTTGCAAATTAAAATTGGGATCAGTTGATTCTTTCAGTCTTAGCGCCACCTTTTTCAGCATCATTTCTACTGTATCGTGACTGCAAGTTTTGGTTATAATCTGCCTTGAGCAATGTTTAACGCACATGCTATATAGTAAGCATAATGCACAGATTACACCACAGTTGTCGTAATACACAAGATAGCGATATTGTTTCTTTTTATACTTTACAATTTGCCTTGTTCAAGGTGTTTCTAACTGCCCGAGGTTTATTATTTAATCATTTAAAAACTTTCGTATGTTTTAAGTCGTTTTTTATTCCCTTGAATTTGATACGTTTTAATTTAAATGGTTACTGTCTTTTTGGGTATTTTTTTTATTTGCCTGAATTTTGATCTTCTGTAGAGATTTTGGATTTTATTTTCCTTGACTTATATTTTTGTTTATGTGTGGACTTAAGTATGTTTTTTAATTGTTTTGTCACCATAATTTTGCTTTATTTTATTGCTTTATTTTGTTAATAGTGAATGAAAGGATATGGAGTAAATGCACATGAGACAAGGTTTCTACAAATACATGGTAAAAAACAAGCAAAGGAACAACGCTTTTATTGTTGTTCTTCATCTTGAAGTCGCCATGAGGCCTTCAACAATGAGCTTTGCTCATACCTCAGTCTGAATGTTTTTAAAGTTTTTGCTTTTGTTGCAATTTTGGTTGGTTTCATTGTTTTGAATCGGTGTCTTTAAAAGCCAGGAATGCATAGTGTGCATAGAATTTAGATTGTCCAACTAAATGGTTGTTTTGTTACATTGACTTTGGAATGTTTCATTACATTCACTCTTGTTTATTTTATAACTTAAAATTTTGTATTTTTTAGTAACTTTATAATACCGAAGTCTGTACGCTCTGTTACAATGAATTTGTTACTTTTTATTACATTGAATTTGGAATGTTTTATTACAATGAATTTTTTTTTATGTTTTATTACATTGAATTTGTAATTTTGTAATGTTTTATTACGTTGAATTTGTAATATTTTATCTAGTTGAATTATTAATGTTTTATTACACTGAATTTGTTATGTTTAATTACATTGAATTTGTAATGTTATATTACATTGAAATTGTTATGTTTTATTACACTGAATTGCAATGTTTTATTACATTGAACTTGTAATGTTTAATTACATTGAACTTGGAATGTTTTGTTACAATGAATTTTGTCATGTTTTATTACATTGAACTTGGAATGTTTTATTTAGTTGAATTTTTAATGTTTTATTACACTGAAATTGTTATGTTCTATTGCATTGCATTTGTAATGTTATATTACATTGAATTGTTATGTTTTATTACATTGAATTTGTTATGTTTTATTACATTGCAGTTGTAATGTTTTATTACATTGAATTTGTATTGTTTTTACACTGAATCTGTTATGTTTTATTGCATTGCATTTGTAATGTTATATTACATTGAATTTCTTATGTTTTATTACATTGAATTTGTTATGTTTTATTGCATTGCATTTGTAATATTTAATTACATTGCAGTTGTAATGTTTCATAACATTGAATTTGTTATGTTTTATTATATTGAATTTGTTATTTTTATTACATTGAATTTGTAATGTTTTACTTCATCGAATTTGTTACTTTGTACTACACGGAATTTGTTATGTTTTATTACATTGGATTTGTAATATTTCATCACATTGAATTTGTATTGTTTTATTTTATGGAATTTGTTATTGTTATTACATTGAATTTGATATGTTTATTACATTGAACTTGTTTTGTTTCATAACACAAAATTTGGTATGTTTTATTACACTGAATTTGGTATGTTTCGTAACACAAAATTTTGTATGTTTTATTATACTAGATTTGTTATGTTTTGTTATGCTTTATTACATTGATTTTTAGAGTATTATTACTTTGTATTTGTTAGGTTTTATATTGTTGAACGTGTTAGGTTTTAAAATCTTGAATTTGTTATGTTTTATTTCACTGTATTAGGCATGTTTTTATCCTTTAAGTTGTTCTATTTTATTACATTGAGTTTTGTATGTTGTGTTAAATGCAGTATTTTTTATTATATTGAATTAAGAGTGTTGTATTGAATGCAGTATGTTTATTGCATAGAATTATCATGTCTATTATATTCAAAAACACAAAATTTGGTATGTTTTATTACACTGAATTTTGTATGTTTCATAACACAAATTTTGGTATGTTTCTTAACACAAAATGTTATGTTTTATTACATTGATTGTGTTATATTTTATTACGTTGAAATTGATATTTTTCATAACATAGTATTTGTTATGTGCTGAATGCAATATGCTTTTTATACTTTGAAATTCATCACTGGACTGTGGTGTGTTAATTACATTCAGCTGGCTATATATTATATTGCATTTTATTGCAAAAGAACAGTATATCAGAAGTAGGAAACATAGACCTTTGGGTCATTGTCTCTTTGACACATTCTCCGTTTCCCTTCTTTTTTCTACCAGTCAGCATTTGATGCATCATATCCTTGATAAACTGTTTATTAGCAACTGGAAACTGATCTTATCCAACATGATTCATTACATCAATTTAAATCTGGTTTTTAAAGCTTATACCGAACCGATACTTACTTGCCTCATCCATCTTTTCATCATCTAAGATCATACACGTAAAAAGGACTATCAACGAGAATTGTTATGATTAGACACACAGAAGGCATTTGACCCTGTAGCCCATAAAATAATATGCCAAAATTAACATCAATTGGTGTGATCAATTTTAAATTGTAACAGAAAGAAAACAACGAGTAAGTGTGAATGGTACCAAATCGGAACTTCTAGATATAACATGTGGAGTACCCCAGGGAATTATTTTAGGACCTCTGCTTTTCCTATGCTACATAAATGATATGTATATCAGTATTTGACTCTTACTTTATGCTGACGACAGCACCATGATATTATCACAAAGATCCAGATAAGATCTCTCAAATATCATGAAAGGAACTGGAGTCCTGTAATCATTGGGTTGTCGACAATAAGCTGTTATTATATCTCGGAAAACAGGATGTATTATTACCGGACATTAACGTAAATTTAAACGAGTAACACATTTTCATGTAAAATGTTATAATCGTGTCATCAAATCACAGTCATCAATTAAATATTTAAGATTAGACATAGATCAACAAATAATCGGAAATTACTTTCAACTCGATTATCAAAAAGAAAAACGATATACTTAAATTTATGTATCGCACAGAAAACTGTCTATCTCTTGAAAATCGCAAAATCCTAACAACTGCTCTTATCCAGTGTCACTTTGACTACTTCTGGAGCTCATGGTATGCCGTTGTTTCACAAAAACAAACTTCGAATAGCCAAAATTAAAACTGTCAGATTTCGATATAGTGTTCATTAAGAAGAGGTCGTACTTTCTTTTTACCTGTTATAAACCCTAAAAAAAACCATTTGAAAAAAGCGGAAATGCTTCCATGGTTTATCCTTTGCGGATGTTAACTGTAGAATTTGGCATTCGTTATAACACAGAAGTCAGTATAGCCAGTATCTATTTTATTACAGTAAATTTGGCATATTTCATTTAATCAAATAAATTATGGTTTATGATTCATTCAATTTAAACAGTTTGTTTTTTTATTTCATTTAATCTGGTAGAGTTGTTTTAGAACATTTCATTTTGTATGTTGTGTTGAAATATGTATGCTTTATTAAATGCAGTATGTTTTAAAAACATTGCATTTTTCATTTTGTTGCATGCAATATATATTATTGCATTGCATTCAATATGTTTTATAACATGGTCTTGGCATGTTAAATTACATTGAAGTTTATTGTACCAGTTTTAACCGTGAATGAAGTTGGGATGTTTTATTACTTTGGAATCGGCAAGTATTCGGTACGTTGTACTGAATGCAGTGTGTTTTCGATACATTCGGCATGTTGTATTGAATGCAGTAAGTTGTCTCCTTGACATTTACCCCCATTTCTTTTCTTCTTCATATTTTTTACATGTTTTGCAACAATGAGTTTCGTATGTTGTGTTGAATGCAGTATGTTAATTTAGTATGTTGTATATTTTGTTACATTAAATTTTGTATATTTTATTACATTAATTTTTTGTTTATTTTATTTCATTAAATTTTGGTACATTGAATTTTGTATATTTTATGACATCACATTTTGTCTATTTTATTACATTAAATTTGGTTTTTATTCTTACATTGAACTTGGTATATTGTATTAATTATTTTTTATCTATTACACTGAATTTGTTTATGTCATAGATTATTTGTTTTACAAAATTGGATTTTGTGCGTTTCATGACATTCAATTTGCTTTTATCTTTATCATACAGGATTGATATGATATATAACGTTGTATAACATTGAATTTATTAAGTTTAAGGATGGTCACTCCTCAGATTTTTCAAACAGTCTCTGACTATCGGAATTCTCAGATTTTATCCATCATGATGCATTAGAAAATTTTGCACACTAACTCCCAGATTTGTTTTAAAAATATGATTTTATACAACATTAATAGACTTTTGACAACAATTGATATTCCTTCGCCGCATTTCAAAGTTTAAGATTGATGTTCTCACTTACCTTAATAGCCGTAAAGTGAATGAAAAGTCTAGAGAAGTTTGGTTTACCGCCAAAATTTCAGGCACTTATATCTCAAAAACAGTAACACTGATCTTTTGACATTCGTTGCTTAAAATGATGTATTATCGATATTCTAATAAATAAACCAAATAAAAGATTAATTTTAAAACCTTGATATTTTGTATACTTTAGGAGTGATCATCCTTAATTTCATTGAATTAAGTATGTTTCATTACATTCCATTTGCTTTTATTATAAAGAATAGGTATGTCTCATTGACACATTCCCCGTTTCCCTTCTTTTTTTCTTTTTTAGCTCACCTGACCCAAAGGGTCAGTGTGAGCTATTGCCATCACTTGGCGTCCGTCGTCCGCCTGTCTGTTAACTTTTCACATTTTCATCAACCCCTCTGAAACCATTGAAGCAAATTCAACCAAACTGTACAGGAATGACATATGGAAGGTCCTTTACAAAGATTGCTAATATCATTCTGATCTGACAAAAACATGGTCGCCATCACAGAACTTATATTGACATTAGACCCTATGGGAAAAATGTCATTTTCATCAACTCCTCTTAAACCACTGAAGCAACTAAACTATAGAGGAATGATGTATTGAAGGTCCTTAACAAAGATTCCCCATTTTTTTCCGATACGACAAAAAACATGGCCGCCAGTGCGGAACGTATATTTAACATTGGAACCTATAGGAAAAATGTCATTTTCATTAAATTCTCTGAAATTACTTAAGCAAATTCAACCAAACTTTACAGGATTGATGTATGGAAGGTCCTTTACCAAGATTTTTCATTTCGTACCGATCCGACAAAAACATTGCCGCCAGAGCGGAACTCATATTAGACATTGGACCTTATAGGAAAACATCATTTTCATCAACTCCTCTGAATTCACTGTAGCAAATTCAACCAAACTTTACAGGAATGACATATGGAAGGTGCTTTACAAAGATTGCTCATTTCATTCTAAGCCGACAAAAAATATGGCCGCCAGCGCGGAACTTATATTTTACATTGGCCCCTATTTGGAAAACATCATTTTCATCAACTCCAAGTAAACCAATGAAGCAAATTCAATCAAACTTTACAGGAATGACGTATGGAAGGTCATCCACAAAGATTGCTCATTTCATTAGAATCCGACAAAAAACATGACCACCATGCAGAATATCGAAAACCCTGCTGTTCAGCATTTTTCGGGTGAGTGATACAGGTTCAGTCTCAGCCTGTAGTTTTTATTACATTGAATTTGATATCAGTTAACTTCGGTATTTTGTTATTTATAACCTTGAATGAAGCTGATTAACCTGGATAGAGCTCGGTTGCTTACAAATAGGCTACTTAAGCAAGGGTATGTTACCAACAACTTGAAGTCATCACTGCAGAAGTTTTACGGTCGATATCTCGATCTTGTGGACCGCTATGGGATATCTGTTTCCCAGATGACACAAATCTTTCCCTTTATAGCTAAATTTTGTTTTTCCTCTACCGGAGTTGAAATTAAAAAGAATTTTAAAAAGAAGCAGAAGATGCTCTACCGTTGCAACTGATCTCACCGATGGTTTTTATTTGGTCCGCATTGTTCATCTGTAAGTTTGTTTTCATTTTTTCTTTTCTGTCCCGTACTCGTGTGGTGACCTTGTTTTTTGGTGTTTCCGATGTTGCCGTTGACCCTGGATTCTTCGTTTTTCGACTGACGGTTCGCTTCTCAATGACTTTACTACACTGAATGTAGTATGCCCAATATAATGAATGTGCCATATGCAATGAAATAAAACATAATTTTGTTGTCTTGATTTCGGTATATTCTATTGTATTGATTTTGGTATGTTTGATTCTGGTATGTTTGGTTGCGAAAACATCAAAAATCAATATAATGAAACCTAATTAAAACTTTCTAAAATCAAGACAGCAAAACGAAAGAAATTCAAAAATCAACGCATCAAGACATACTTAAATCAAGACAATAAATCCAACCAAAATTCAATCCAATTTAAAATACCGAAATCAAGACAACAGATTATACTGAAAAAAGGATATACAATAAATCAATTCACAAATCGGAGAAAAAACAACTACAATTTAGGAAGACTGGTAGGTATATGATGAACCAAGAAAGGGACAAAAGTCGGAGTTTCTGCAATATTTATAAGTAGTCATAAACAAATTTTGCTGCAACAAGTACAAAGATTTAGTTAATTGTAAATATGAATGTGTGGCTGTTTATATACAAAAATAACTCGGCTGTCTTGAGTTCCTATCGTTGTTAACGTTTGTCTTTGTCTTTTATTTGTTTTTTCTTTTGCATTTCCCTGATACATTGTGGCATGTAAATCAGCAATCGTAGATGTTTCTTGTTGTCCTTTTTATTTTATTATATTATTGATCCCTTATATTCCACCTGCAGAGACAGAGTAATTAGAACAAATAACATATAACATACGACAGAATTTTTGTAAAAACAATCAAAAAATGATAGGCTTAGACTCAGTTTTACCACACCAATAATAAAAATTAAATAAGATAAAAGAATGCACTACACTGCGACATGAAGACATACGGTAAGAACACACAGCCTTCATTAAAATTATCAAAAAGATACGGCAAACAAGACAGGTAAATTGGAACGAATGGAGAGATCAATAAAATACGAATAAGTCTAATCGGCTAGAAAAAAATCGATGATGTTGACATAGAAAATCATTACCATGACAGAGGTAAGAAAAGGTAATAAAATGGAAAGTAAAAGACAAGAGAAGTTCTAAACTTCTATGGCGGAACAGCAAGTTACACTAGCAAAGTAAAGATTTCTATCGTATACAAAGGCATTACAGGAAAAGAAACAATATACACAATAAAAAGAACTAGAGAAAGCAGAGAATTAATTCAAAAACTTTAAAGAAATCGCGATAGACAATAGGAATGAAGGAATGATTGAGAAACTGAACAACTATATAGAAGCTAAAAAGACATCTCGAAAACATATAAAAAGATGACAAGAAGAATGGAGTTTTATCAAATTTGCGGCTTCTTGGAGAAAGCGAAAATCCAGCATTAATTAATATGACATCCCAAACAAGACCTTTTGAGGGTAAATATCTTAAAGCAGAAGAATTTACAAATCATTCTGTGAAGAATATTATAATATCTGTGATTTAGAATAGAATGAAAAGAAAAATAACATCAATCACAAACTTGTTTATGAAATATTAACGGATGAAGTTCAATATGCAATAAATGCATTGGAGATAAATTACATGGAGCAGGCAACAATTACCAAGAGCCATTTAGATTTGCTGGCAAAAACTTCAAAATGAAGCAATGTGGTATATGATAGAATTAACATGGGCGAAAAAGAAAACACCAAAAGAAAGAAGGAAGGCAAATATCAAAATTCCTTAGAAAGCCTTGAATAAGCCTCCTATACAAACCAATTAGTAATATCAATGTTTAGTAAGAATACCTGAAAGTGACATTAAACAAACTGGCAGCATTTATTCGAAGCATGCAAGTCATCGTTGAAAAGTAGGACAAAAGTTCGTAAAACCTTCAATTGGGTGATGGAGACATAACATCAGCAGTCTTCTTAGAAAAAAACATATGACTCTGGAGATTGAGAATGACGTCTTGTAAAATTTTTGCATTGAAGGTAAACATGGTGGTGACAAAACATTTTTGTATGGGACAGAATGGCCAGATGTAGCTTTGCTAGTTTCATAAGAAGTGAATTTTGTTACCTCAAGGTTCAGTCGTGGCACCAATATTATGTTTTCATTAGTGACCTATTAAATCACATCAATGGAGATTACAACAAGAAATACAAAATATAGAGACATGTGTTTTCTCAAAGAAAAAGATTGAAGAATGTGATAAACAGACGACAATTTAAAGTTCAATCCGACACCAAAATTGCTTAGGACGATATTAGAAACTGACTTTCAGCAGTCATGCGACACCATACAGAAAAGCAAGAATGGGATTTCAGGGAAATGAGACAAGTCAGCAAAATTTACACAGCTAAAAGGTGCTTTGTAAGACCAGATATAGAATATAGCTGCCTTGTATGGCAGATACCTGACACCAAAGAACTACAAAAAATGAACCAGATCATGAGAAATGCCCTCAAACTATGCCTAGACATATCTACAACTGCAAGGGAAGCATGGAGAAATTAAGGCCAGTATAAAACCGTTAGTCAAGCATATAGAGCATATGAGTATCAAAGCAATAACAAAAATACAGTCAAAGTCACTGCAAGAACCAATATAGAAATTACTAATGGAATATCAAGAAGTGGAACTATTTGATAGATTTATGACTGCTGTTAACAGAGCAGGACATGCTTACCCTTCCGGAGCACCTGATGTCACTCTCAGTTTCACTGGAGTTAACACTGTGAATGCCTTTGTTTTGAATGTTGTAATTTCTGGTTCTGTGCTTTGTATCTGTCTAACGTCGTTGTTGTTTGTGTCTAACGTCATTGTTTTCTGTGTTCTCGTTTTGGCCGTGTCTTTGGACTTCGATTTTTGTAAATTTCACTCCTTTGTTCCTTCGGTATTCTACTGCCGTTGCTCCAGTTGGAGATGCACCGCATAAAGCAGAAGATATAAAAAATGGCACAGGAATTAACATCATATGAATTGAGGCAGAAATGGCTTACAGAATGAATGAGCTAAAAAGGACAAAAACCAGACCAACATATTTGAACAAACATGGAAGGTAAAAAAATCCAGAACAGAAGAAGTGACAGTACTTTAAAAAAATAAATAATGGACAATATGCTTTAAAATATCAGTGGTAATCATGCCATTACATTTATCGATGGGTCATGCCTAGAACTAGAGCAGGTACCATCATCTACTACGAATACAGTAAACCTACAATACGACTTCGCAGACTAGTATTCAAATGGTCAATGGTACTGGCTGTCAACCTAGTTCGATTATTATAAAGGAAAACCTGCACATAGCCATTATTCTCTTAAAATATTTTCTGATAGCCATTTTATAGTATTATTCATTACACAGCTAAGAATATTATTGAAGTTATCAGAGATATAAAGAAACATATAGAAGATTTGATGTTGAAGGGCATTAATGCAACAACAATGTGGACACCTGGCCATGCAGGAAAATACGGAAACGATGAAGCAGACCTTCTTGCCAAAGAAAAAAAGTGTTTACCACTTTAAGATAGTATCATGGTCCTTAATGACATAAAAAGAGCATAGCACAGTACATGGCGAATCTATAGAGGAATTAAAACACAAGTTGGAGATCGTGGCGACATTTATCGACTCAATGGGATGCTTCCAGACCTTCAATTCGTGATTGATTTTCGAACATTCGCAAGCACATGAGTGAAAAATTTACCAGTAGAACAGGTAACCTGGAGCAAAAACAACAGCACAGAAACATATAAATAAAGACAATAAAACATACCAGAACCAAAGCAGTATAATGGAAATCAAATACTTTAAACAGGGAATTTTCGAGTCAGTTTTATTTTCGCGTAAAATGTTGAAACGCGAAAATAAAACTCGCGATTATTTTGAGTCAACTTGCTAATTAAGTAGTCCAATCTGCCTTGCATCTACTGGGTACCTAATTTACACAGATGCCCTTACAAACAGATATTCATTCCTGGGTTTGCCAAATGCACAACAATTCATTAAAGACTGGATTCAAAGATAATTTTAAAGATTCTGTAATAAAAAAAAGGGTGAACAAAGATTAGTGATTGGTAAAGATGGGGCCTATTTAACATAACAAGGTTTCACACAAAAAGTATACCACGGAGGATGTCATCACGATGCTGGAATTCTTGATTGATAACATATTTTTAGAATTTTGAGGACAAGTTATTTAGCTGACAAAAGGGACACTATGGGGACTAATTGTGTGCCACTTTTAGCAGACTTGTTTCTTTACTCGTATGAAGCCAGGTTCATACAAGAACTAGTTAAAAAAGACGATAAGCTAGCCAAGTCCTTTAATTTCAGCTCCCATAATATAGACGATGTTCTGCCTTGTATCTACTGGGTACCTAGGTTACATAAATGCCATTACAAACAGAGATACATTGCTTGTCTGCCAAATGCATAACGAAACCCCTTTCTACGCTCCTTACTGCATTGCTTACTGCAGTCAAAGATGGCCTTAAGATTTAAAGTGATAAAGTATATTCAACAAGCAGAGTGAATCAGATGTACATTCTCAAAAACTCAAAAGACTTACTAAGTATTAGGTATATCTATCTTGACCTGAACTCTACCAATGCAACAGTGTCAAAACATTTGATTTTCCTACACTCTACACTACTCTTCCACATGATAAGCTAAAGTCAGTACTCCGGGGTTTAATACATCATTCTTTCTGTACTAAGAAGGGTGAAAGAAGATATTCTTATTTTGTGATGGGTGAAGATGGTGCCTATTTTGTTAAACATTTCGCTGATTCACTCAAATCGTATACAGAGGAGAATGTCATTGCAATGCTGGAATTCTTGATTGATAACATATTTGTAGAATTTGGAGGACAAATTTTCCAGCAATTAATAGAAATGCCTATGGGGACTAATTTACAGCAGATTTGCTTCTTTATTCGTATGACGCCAGGTTCATACAAGGACTAATTCAGAAAAATGACAATAAGCTAGCAAAGTCCTTGGATTTCAGCTTCCGTTATATAGATGATGTTCTTTCATTAAACAATCCTCAATTTAAGGATAACCTGCGTCTTATATACCCAAATGAACCCGAAACTGATACATCAGCATCATACCTGGACCTATACCTCTACATTGACAACTCTGGGCGTCTGAAAACAAAACTTCAATTGTTTAATTGATGTTTGTTGACAATCCCGCACCCATGACCAAGGAAGACGTGGATTACAAAAACAGGAAAACAGCAAACACCTGGATGTAGCATTGCTCGACAATTAGCAAAGAATTCCGCTTAAACCGGTGCTAGGGGCCGTCTTGAACTTACTATGAGGTATGAGCAAGGCTCATTGTTGAAGGCTTCATGGTGACTTCAAGATGAAGAACAACAATAAAAGCGTTGTTCCTTTGCTTGTTTTTTACCATGTTTTTGTAGAGACTTTGTCTCATGTGCATTTACGCCATATCCTTTTATTCACCATTCACCATTATCCCACGGCCCCTAAAATTCTATCTGGGCTACTAAAAATTTGGAACCAGTAGCGCAGTTGGCTACCAAAATTTCTGATATTTATTGTTAGACATATAGTTCTGGGCTACTAAATATACACTGCTGGGCTACTTAACTTAGTTTCATCTCCCAATGGCCCAGCTGGCTATATAGACTCGGACATGAAGGTACTTCCCTGTTGATATTGTTTTTTTTTTTTTTTTTTTTTTTTTTTTTTGG
>MJUU01005965.1:20616-36800 GCA_002080025.1 Modiolus philippinarum | reverse complement strand
TTTTAGGTATTTTATGCGTGCACATATCTCTTTAACAAGAATCATATATATCAATATAAAGATTAAAAAAAATACATTGGGAAAACGAATATCGAAGCGACAAGGCTTCCAAATATATAGTAATACAGGGACAAGACATGTGGAGACAACTGCATTGACACAGATAAATAATTTATTCACTCAAAACGTTACAAGGAACCCGAAGATGAAGAAGAACAACACAATATCCGTACTTTTCCATGTATGATCGGTGCCTTTATAAATACGAAAGTTAACTGTAAATTTAGTTTCTGCATATAGCCATTTCGACAAATTATGTCTCATCAAAGCGAATCAAATTTGAACATTTGGAAATTCATAGATCCGAAATATTGTAAATGCTGATAAAAAACAAATTACCCATATGAGCTAACTAGAAAAGGGAAAATCGGCTACGGATAGCTAAGTAAGAGGGGATACGACCAAGTTGAAACAAAATTGTCGTAAATTTATACATTGCAAGTTTCCAAATAAAATCGATCTTGGGGCCATAGTGAAGTACTTGCTACTGGGTTGGTGAATACTGTCGAGGACTAACAGTGCGCCAGAGGAGGTATCGGTCTAGTATAACCGAAGTAAACTGAGACATTAGTTCCTGCATATGTTTATTATCGACAATTTATATCTTAGTGCAGATCAAATAAAATCATTTGGAAATCGATAAACAGAAATATGTGTAAAAGCTGACAGAGAACAAATTATCATTAGGAGCTAAAACGAAAAGCCCAATTGTCCATACATTAATATACTCATTTTGGTCGCTAATTCTCAAATGTCAAGAAAAGATGAAACGATAATATATATTTTCATTTTTTTTATAGCTCAATGAATATACTACGACTGGCTGTTGCACTAAATATAAACTTACATGCTAACTGACATACGTTTATGGCTCCTTATTAACAAAATATTTATTCAAAAAGGTGCCACACTTACCAAACCAGAAAAATATGCCACCTTTTATCAAGATATCATTGTATGATAAGGTTTAATTTGTATATAATGTTAATTTATATAGGTATGACACAACGAGATAGAGAGATAAAATAAACAAAAGGAGAAAGTGACGAGGCAACTATAAAATAATAATTAAATTCTTGTAATGTAATGCTTACGTAATACCTGTCACTACGTGAAGTTAATTTTATTTTATGTAATATAATCTCAAAATCTATTTAGCCAATTAAATATTTTGTCCTTCATTGAATTTGAGTTTCAGATAAAATTGAAAATTAATATTTTCTAATAATCATTAAAGAAGAAAAGCGCCAATTAACTTTCATGTAACCATCAGTAGAACCCATTTTCAGTGTCGAAATATTATTTAATATTAATTCGTGATATTTAGAACTTATTTTTTTAAATTAAATAACATCAACTATTTGAATTAATCGTTAGTTTTAAGTTTTCTTGTAACGTTTTTGAGATTTAACAACTCGATTATACTTGTGTTTTGTAATGCGTGCGGATGGAAATAATGAATGTCAAAATTTTTGTTGCTGTTCTTGAAAAAAATGATAGCTTTTCATTCACCGGTGAGTTGACTTGGAAAATCTCTATAATTTTATAATGAAAATTACGCTGAAATGCCATTTAATCTCTGATTACATTTACCATTTTATTAAGTATAGGTATAAACAAAATATGCTCTGTCCTCAGCTGATTTTGGCTTTACTATAACGATTCTATTGGTGTTTTGTTCTTTATCAGCTTTTACACATACTTCGGTATATTGGTTTCCAAATGTTTTGATTTGATCTGCACTGAAGAGACATAAGTTGTCGAAATGCGCGTATGCAGAATATCTAAATTGACAGTAATTTCGGTATTTTGTTATTAACATTCATTTACATAAGTTGAAGACATTATTTCAAGCCTTCAATATTAATTTTAATATATTCGATTTACTTATAATGAAGTAAGCCTAATTCTGTATAAAACAAGTGATTGATTGATGGCTTTGTAATATTAAATGTTTGAAATAGACAAAACAATTAATCAATGTGTTTCCTGTAGACAATACGTCGTCCAAATTACTTTTTTTTCTCTGGCGCGAAAAATAATTCGTTTCATGTATATAACGAGACAAAGGAATATTAATTACATATATATTATCAATTGATTTGTCTATTCTTACTTCCGATTAAAATTTAACACTTCAACCATGTGAAAGTTATTTACGTACATCTGACCCCCTCCGGAAATACACAACACTTTTAACACTTCAATTCCCGTGCAAACTTCTCAGACGGTGTTATAATTGATCCCGTAGATAAAAATGTCGTTAATTTCGTCTAACCCCCGATCACGTCTTTTTTATTGACATTCCCGGGTTGACATCATACGTAATACGTGGAGAAACGTTAACTGTGGAATTCCAGACTGACAAATTGACGTGTTAATCAAGCGGCGTGAATACCAACGCTGAAAGAAACGCTTCAGTTTCGCATTAATTCGTAGTTTACTGCTGGTCCAATTAAACAGACTCATTGGTTTCCACTTGACACAACATGACTTAATCTTCATTTTAATAAATAAATAAAAAAAGAAATAAATAAATAAAAAATACAATTTTATGGAAATGTGGTATCATTATTCTGATTTGTGAAGGGTGATCCCGATTACATGGATCCTCTGTGGGGAAAAAAAAGGTTAATTAATTATCGGTAAACATTTTTGCTGTTGAATTGCTACCAATCCCCACTGTAAATCGAAGGGGAGGTTTGGTTCGCAATAAAACTGAATGACCAGGCCATTTTTTGAAATACCTGTACCAAGTATGGACCATTGCTGTTGACAAGTTTTCCGGTGGTTTTACACATGCACTGTCTTTTGGACACATGAATTTTGTCTCTTTACAATTCTGTTCGGGTATTTTGTTTTATCGGTAATTTATGATTCTTCCCTTTGATGTGTACTGGCCGATAAAGTCGTTATCGACGTACTGGACCATATCAAAAATTTATTGGGTCAGTACGTCAGATGACATGCGCGAACCGAAGCGACGCGCATTAATCTGAATTTGAAGTCAACTCATGAATGAAAATTATTTGCGATTACAAACAGTAAACAATTTTGAAATTGTTCGTCTTTTAAAAAGAAAACAGGTTTTCCCTTATCTCTTGATTGTATTTCTGAAAAATTCATACCTTGATACTGCAAATAAAAACCTGAGTCATGCAGGCCATTAATCCAATCAATCGAAATCCATTCCTGCGCTAACTAATATTTTGCTTCTTCTGAAAAACTGTCGCCTATTTTAAATGAAGACAAAGAGACGCCTACCCCGTTACTGCAAACCCCTACAATACTGAATTATACAGGGTGTATTCAGTAACAAGAAAGGCGCCATGCAGAATGACAAACTTCCGTTTGTGTTTGACATATTTTTCTTCTCGAATGATGTCCATTTGAAGCGAAAGATACTTGCGATGTTGCGGCATTGATTTCCTATTGTTTTACATCAGTTGAATAAGCCATCCTGCGTTATTTGTGCCATTATTTCCAACGAGAATAAAATGGCGTAACGTGTCCTGTTCAAACCAATGTACAAAAGGTTGTGACGTCACAGTACCCTGACGTCAACAAGAATTGTGCACAATACAGTTTACACAAGAATTATTCGCCAAAGAAAGAGTTCTCTTCATTTTTTTCAAATGTAATCAAGAAATTGCAATATTTGGAAATTCCCGATAAACAGAATATAGGACCTTTTGTTTTTGATACGGACTTTATCACGGTAACATATCAGGTTCGCCCTAGCGGGCTCACCTGATATATTACCATGATAAAGTCCGTATAAAAAACAAAAGGTCCTATATTCTATATATACCCATATTTGTCGGTATTATGTTATAAAGATAAAGAAGTCAATGCTACAATTGAGGCTTGTTTAGGGGGGTCCCAATATCCCGTATCCCAGTAAGTCTGGACGAAAATATCCCTTTGAAAATTGAAGATATCCTATTAATTATTGAAATATCCCGTTTTTCATAGTCAAAATATCCCATATTCCAGTACTTTCTCTCTCAACTATCCCATATCCCATTAACAAAAGTGGCAAGTATCCCGTATCCCAATATACCCTAAACAAGCCTCACAATTCAGTCGGGAGTAGTGCTGTCAAAGTTCAGGACTTCTTTAAAGATATAACGTACAATAACTCTGGCAGTTCTTTCATTCCCTGACTCGAAGCGGGAACAGATAATAATCTGAATATAGTAAATAGGCCTTAAAATTTCCATCCTGTCCAGGAATCTTTTTATGCGATACTAATAGTTTGCCGCCTAGTTCTTGCCGAATTTTACGTGCGTTGTTCGTTGAGCAGTAAAAATCAAACATTTGTGAAAACCCAAAAGTTAGAAAGATATGAAAGCTCTGACCTAGAACAAATTACTTAAATTAGGGACTTAAAAGCATCGAAACTCTGGTAATATAGTGGTAATCAGTAGCATACAACTTAATGATTAAATTATTAAATGAGACAAAGATAACAGAAAACACCTACAATGGCTGAAAAGTATAATTACATGACACAATCCACATGGAAACTGTACAAGAAAAACTTTAATGAAAGACAAGAAACAATTGTAAACAACTGTAGGAACTCGGGGCAGCCAGACAGTGTACCGGCACTAGCAAAAGCCAGCGGTAGGCTTAAAACCGGCTTATGGGTACTCTTTATTACAGATCAAATCAAAACATTTAGAAGACAACATTTTGAAACACATGACGAAAGCCGGCTTACAGAGAACAAATTACTTAAAGGGCCTTAAAGCACCGAAGCACTGGAAACTGTGTTGGTGAAAATATAGTGAAAAATATTCTATGAATAAGTTACCATCTAAAATTTCAAAACTGGCAATAATTTATGTTTTCTTCTGTCTTTTTTTATTGGTTTTCGTCTTATTTAATTTTGAATGTATGTATGTTTTTTTTTTTTTTTTTTTTTTCATGCTTGTTTGTTTGTTTTTTTTGTTTGTCAATGTGGTATTGTTAAAGTTCTTACTTGGATGGTGATATTGACAGGAACTTAGAGTCCAACATCAGAGGCACCAATCAAGTGGTTTACACACAGAAACTAAGAATCCACATAATCATATGCACCAACTCTGTTGAAATACGCACTGGAAATGGTGGTAATAAAATTACCGAGAAGAATTGTCAAGCGGCAAAAAAGACAAAGCAGAGGTGGAAACCATCGCCAAAATTGACAGCAATGGTCCTGACTTGGTACAGGAATTTCAAAAGAATTGATTGATTAAACAGGTTTTATAACGCACCAAACATCCCCTTCCATTGTGAATGATAATGTGTTGGTACGGTGAGCTGTAAAGGTAGAATATATGATTACAAATGCCAACAGTGATGAAAATCGTCTTTTTAAACATGTTAACATCGGAAAATCCAGCCCCTGCTTGTCATCTATGGCAACACCGCCTGCACTATGTCCAGCGCCCTAGACCACTCGGCCACCTAGGCTATATAAAAATATAGCTTTCGGTAACCGGGTCATTCCTCCTCGTAGGAAATCTAGAGTTGTAACATAGTATACGATGAACATTAGGTGTGTAGGAAATAGATAGAAGAAGGATAAGGTTGCAACAGATAAGATACATTAGGTATATAGATAATAGTGTTGCACACAGCTCTATATAATATGAATGATAATGTGTTGGTAAGGTGAGCTGCAAATTACAAATGCCAACAGTGATGAAAATCATCTTTTTAAACCTGTTAACATCGGAAAATCCAGCAAGGTCTTCGGCTGGAATTGAACCCCTGCTTGTTGTCATCTATGGCAACACCGCCTGCACTATGTCCAGCGCCCTAGACCACTCAGCCACCTAGGCTATATAAAAATATAGCTTTCGGTAACCGGGTCATTCCTCCTCGTATGAAATCTAGAGTTGTAACATAGTACACGATGAACATAAGCAGGGGTTCAATTCCAGCCGAAGACCTTGCTGGATTTTCCGATGTTAACAGGTTTAAAAAGATGATTTTCATCACTGTTGGCATTTGTAATCATATATTCTACCTTTGCAGCTCACCTTACCAACACATTATCATTCATATTATATAGAGCTGTGTGCAACACTATTATCTATATACCTAATGTATCTTATCTGTTGCAACCTTATCCTTCTTCTATCTATTTCCTACACACCTAATGTTCATCGTGTACTATGTTACAACTCTAGATTTCATACGAGAAGGAATGACCCGGTTACCGAAAGCTATATTTTTATATAGCCTAGGTGGCCGAGTGGTCTAGGGCGCTGGACATAGTGTAGGCGGTGTTGCCATAGATGACAACAAGCAGGGGTTCAATTCCAGCCGAAGACCTTGCTGGATTTTCCGATGTTAACAGGTTTAAAAAGATGATTTTCATCACTGTTGGCATTTGTAATCATATATTCTACCTTTGCAGCTCACCTTACCAACACATGATCATTCATATTATATAGAGCTGTGTGCAACACTATTATCTATATACCCTTCCATTGTTGTTGTGCTTGGTAGCAACTCAACAACAACAGCTATTGAAACATCGTAGACGGTAAAAATAAATGATCATCCTAGTATTTAGAAGAAAAAAATCTTAAATCAGAGTTCGGACCGAAACTTAAAATTTTTCCGCAAGGGAATTTTAGGAATTTTTAATGTTCGTATCAGACGGAATTTTTAAAGCCTTGATTAATAAGGCGGTCACGAATACAGCTATATGTAATGACAAAGTCTGAATAATTTATGCTAGCTCTCGCTTAAAGAACCAACTGTGAGACATACACTCTGAAAGCAGGAGAAGTTGGAATATAACTGTCCATATAATAACAAATTACCGAAGGTAATGTTTATTTAATTTCTGCAAATGCGCAATTCGATAACTTATGTCTCTTCAGTGCAGATCAAATCAAAACATTTGGAAATCCATAAACCGAAATATGCGTAAAAGCTGATAGAGAACAAAGGATCTAAATAGTAAAGCCGAAATAAGCTAAGGTCAGAGGTATGCAAGAGGGAGATACTCCTTACTTTTGAACAAAATCTTGTTAAATTTAGATATTGCAAGTTTCCAAATAAATCGGTTTTCGGGCCAGCATCGAATTACTGGCTACTGGGTTGGTGAATACCCTCGGGGACTAATAGTCAGAGGCATCGGCAATAATGATAATTTTGAAATTAAAATCGTCTTTGAGTACTGAGATTACCATGTTCGTCACATTGGAGATGCAAGTCCAAAAAGATGTAGATCTTAGAGTCCAACATGACAGGCACCAACCAAGTAGTAATAAAATACAATAATACCAAAGTTGCAAAATAAACAGTAAATTAAGGAGTAACCTTTCATCAACAACATTAGAATAAAATAATATGGAAAGCCATAGTACAAAAGTAGTCAAAATAGAAGTACTCAATGCCAAAAATATCGAGATATGATGCAAAATCCAGTACCAAGGACATCCATCGGGTGCCATGTACACTGAATGAAGCATCACATTTTTAAGAGGTTGGAATTTCGATAAAATTAGCAAATTTCTTTAATAAAACGCAAGGTAAAATTTTTCATGTCGGACAATAAAACAGAAATACATATCAGTATTTTGAAGATGGTCATTTCGACAATATATGTCTATTAATTAAGTGCAGATGAAAATCAAACATCTGGAAAACCATTTTTACGACAAAACGAATGTGCTGACAGAAAACAAAGTTCTGGACAACCTTGTTAGTGATATAGTGAATGAATAAATTAGTGCCTTGAGTGTGTGTGCACATTTTTTTGTCCTTTTTTGTTCTGTTCTTTTGTTATTTTTGGTTCCGTTTTTTTGTTTTTGGATTTGATTTTCATTAGTTTCGTGAAAACATTGTTTTGAAGAAAGAAAAATAAATGATGCAGGAATTTATTTACCATACAAGGTACTGTTTCAGTGAAAATTTGTCATATGTGTGTGCTCAGGACCAAAATTGATTGCTTTACATGGAAAGTAGAGAAATCAACATGTTTTGTGGTACATCAAACGAAAGCTCCATGCCCCGTTTACCCTGAAGTACGACATTGATCTTTGGGAAAATGTGTCAAGAACGAGTTATTAATCAAACAAATTTGCGAAATCGGTGATACTTCATTATAGCTTCATCTCTCAAATAAATTCACATTTTAAACAATGTCAATCTATAACAAATGTCATCACGGGAACCATTATAAAAGTTGTTAAGTTCAGAAAGGAGATGAATAATAAGAAAACAAAATACTTATGAATACTTTAGAGATTTACAAAAGCTTTTTAAAAAATTACCTTGGTGCTGTTTGAGGGTAAGAGCAGTAACATGTGCAATGGATTTTTAAAGGGTTAGAAAATGACATTAATCAATCCGCGAAATAATACTTGCCTCACTGATAGTGTGACGGGTGTCATTAGCGGGGCAGGACATGCTTACCATTCTTGAGCACCTGATGTCGCTCCCCGTTTTCATGGGAGTTCACAATATGGGTGCCTTAGTTCTTGATATCGTCTTTTTTCCGTGCCTTATGGCTGTCTCGCGTCCTTGTTTTTTTCTTTGTTTTTCTCTGTTGCCGTTTTTGCCATGTCTTTGGACTTTGACTTTGATTTTTGTGATCATTACTTACCTTGTTCCTTCGGTATTTTACTGTCGTTATTTTAATACATAACATTATTCAAAATACATATTATAGTACATTTTGAGTTTTAATATCATTTTCTAAAGAAAAAGGTAACCAGAATACAATCAGAAACTGCACGTTCAGTGAACATCCCTCACAACAGCTAGAACATAGGTGGTGTGAACCACACAAACACGACAAGTATATTCCTTTTTGGCTTAAAACATACGCACTGTGTTTCTACCGATAAAATACGGATAATGTTGAAAATAGGAAAATGCCTGAATTATGATTTGTCACTGTTTATTTAAAAAGAATAAACTAATTTTATGATAAACTTTCCCCAATGTTTACAGTTCGTGTTTTAATGCCGACTTAACTACATGGCAACACATATCAAAATTTACCCACTGACAGACAAGTTTTCTCTTAAGATGACGTCCTAACCATAGAGGTCAATAGATGACGCCCCCTTTTATGTTATTGACAAATTAAATCTTTTTCATCCTGTATAAAATTTATTAGAATACTTTTGAAGTTACAATAAGAAAATAATGGTGTAATTGTATTCAATTAGAAAGTTTATATTTTTCTACAAACATTACATTAAATTAAGTCCACCAAGTGTCCTCTGACAGAAAAAAATTACGGTCAATCCTTATATACTTATTTAGTTAATGTCAGGCAAAAAAAATCTTTATTCTTTTTTTGAGAAAAGGGAAAATTATTGTTTTCATACCCGATAATTAAGTGACAGAATATGGTTTAGATGCTACTTTGAGACTATATTTACCAGCAACCAAGTCACGGCTTACGCAAGGGCCAACGGGGATTTAAAAAGTTTGACCACAAAAGCCGGTTAAAATAAAGAAATATCAACGTAGACGTAGTTGTTCTCTGGAGTCGAGTTCTGAGTGGATATTAACCATTTTGTAACTAAGTCTGAGTCTATTAATATATATGATTACTGCATTGTTTCACAGAACCGATATGTCAAACAGCAAAAAAATATGATTTTTATTTTGAGTCGGTACTTAAATCAATTTGAGTAAGAAAATTTCAAAGTACAATTAGTACCCATAGGTACTTAAGTGGTATTGACAAAATGCTATGTAGAGAGTACTTCAGTGGTTTTGATGCAGTGTTTTACTGAGTCGGTACTTCCGTGGTTTATTTTTAGACAATTATTCATTGAGAAAGTACATTTTAGCCTTTATTAAGTCAGTATTTAAGTGGTTTTGCCTAGTTAAGTTATTTTAAGACAGGAATTTGTTTTTGAGCATTACATTTGGTGCCTCCAGAGAGCACTTTAGTTATATTGAGACAATACTTGGTTGTTTTAAGAGAGTGTTTTAGTTTTAGTTGTATAGAGACAGTTATTTTGTTGTTTTTGGGTAATGCGCTAATGATGCTTTGAAACGGTACTTTGCATAGTTGTTTAAAAGGTTCCACTAAAGGCAAAAATTAGGACACACCATAAAGATAAATCTTTTGCCTGTATTTTTCAAGTTACATGAAATATAGTGATAAATAATGAAGAAATGCATTCTGTAAAACATTATTTACATGTACTTGCTGCAAAAATTGTAAATAAATTCAAATTTAAGATTTTATATACCAATCTTTACCTAGGGTACACACTCAAATTTAAAAAAAAAATCAGGAGGTCAGGAAAATGTCTAATTCTTTTTGAAATTGCTGTTTATGAATACTATGATGTATAATGCAGGGCAAGTTAACCTTGGTTTGTCTAGTAGCATATGTTTGGCAATTTCTGACCTGAATGTGTGAAATTACTTCCCCTACATACCAAAATTGAACTGAATCTTGAAAATGAACAGTAGTCCAAAGTAATCGGTATTAGCTTGCCCTTCCCTAGATATTAAAGTATACATCCGCAACAATTTTAAAACATATAAGTCCTTTTTCAGATCTCCTGATTTTTTTTAAATTGAGTGTTTACCAAATGAAAAGATTCGCCTGTAAAATAAAATTTTCAAATATATTTACATTTTTTTCAGTTTGTACTTGTAGGTTATGTTTAAAAGAGCACATTTCGCAATAATATTCTATTACATTTCTTCCAGCTTGAGAAATACAGACAAATCTTTTATGTTCACTGAGTGTCCTAATTTTTGACTTTACTGTAGTGGAACCTTAAAAAACCTGTGGTATATTGTTTGACACATAACTTTGAATTATTAATAAATTCACAGTAAATTCGGTTTTTAGTTATTTGAGACAGTGCTATTACTGTTTAAATAACAAAATACCGATGTTACTGTGATTTTAGGTTCTGCATATGCGCATTTCGACAACTTATATCTCATCAGTGTAGATCAAAATAAAACATTTGGAAATCCATGAACCGAATTATGTGTAAACGGTGATAGAGAACAAATTACCAATAGGATTTCAATAGGACAAATAAAGACAGTAGTTCGGCTCTTAAGTTATCAAAATTATTAAAAGTATATACATGATTTTTTTTATTACTACACTAACGGATGGGGTAAAATTATCCAAGTATATGCGGGAGGCCGTCGCAGCGAGTTTTAAGCACGGTAATTGAGTTACACAATGCATATTTCTCATCTCTTTTACCATTGTCTTCTCTGCTGACAAGTATTAGATTGGTCATCTCAACTCCAACTAAAGTAAGGAAACTATTTTGAGATTTTTGGCTTTCCATTTAGATCATATTGGTTATTTGTTCTCTATCAGTTTTTAAAAATCTTTGAGTTAATGATCTTCCAAACATTTAGATTTTATCTGCACTGAAGAGACATAAGTTGTCGAAATGCGCATATGCAGAAATTAAATTCACAGTCACTTCGGTATTTAGTTATTTGTTACCACTGGGTCGATGCCACTGATGGTGGACTGTTAGTCCCCGAGGGTATTCACCAGCCCAGTAGTCGGTACTTCGGTGCTGATACGAAAACCGATTCTATTTGGAACCTTACAATATCTAACTTTTTGTAAATTTTGTTGAATCCATAGCTCATGCATAGCTCTGTCCTTAGCTGGTTTTGGCTTTCCATTTAGATCATAAATGATCTTCCAAACATTTAGATTTTATCTGCACTGAAGAGACATAAGTTGTCGAAATGCGCATATTCAGAAATTAAATTCACAGTCACTTCGGTATTTAGTTATTTATCATTCTTATATTTTGACATTTCTGTTTGAACAATTCTTTTCGCTGTCTATGGACGTTAATTTTTTAAAGATGAAAATTAAACCTTCAATGCAAAAACATTGATGTTGTCATTATGCTGTTACTTTACTGCTCATTGAGTTTTTCAAAATATCCAAGAGTTCGAAAGTTTTAATCAGAAAGTCATTGTTTAAAATAAAGACTCCTCGCCTTTATGTGACAAATTTTGTACACTTTTGACAAAATGACGCAATGACTATCCTTTATTTATAAAGTGTTTCTTGCTGTTGCATCGTTTGAATTTTTGAGAATCTATATCTAATTCATTCTACTTGTTGAGTAAATCATTAATAGTGATAAAAATTTGGAGAGTGAAATTATTGTAGTTTATTTAACAGAGTGCATACTGATTTCAATTCAAAACAATGGCAATATCAATTTGTGTTTGCTAAAGATATCCTCATTCTTTCCAATGAATATAAATGTTCATCTTATCAGATAGTGTTTTTTGCTGATAAGTAAGATAATAATATTGGTCTTGTAAACTAGAACTACATTAACTTGCTGTGTTGAGACTGTTGGAAATTTGAGGCATTTTTAATTGAACATATTGTAATGCCAGTGGTATTTTCTTTTAATCATTAAATGCCGAAGTCGTAGTATATTTAAATTAAGCAGATGGCCATTTCAACAATTTGTGTCTCTTTCGTGCAGATAAAATCAAAACGTTTGGAAGACCAAAACATATTATTACTTGATTTTGCCAGTACATTTAGATCATATTGATTATTTGTTCACTATCAGTTTTTTGGACATCTATGAGTTAAGGTCATCAAGACATTTTGATATATCTACACTGAAGGAACGCGAGTTGTCGAAATGCGCACATGCAGAAACAAAATTCACAGTTACTTCGGAATTTAATTATTTGCTTTGTATAAGAGATTGTATAAACCAAAAACCAATAGGATCCTAATGAAAGGCAATATCATCAAGGACAGATCTTTGCGCAATGGGTCAGAACAAAAATTTCTCTAATATGACAAGTTTTCAATAAATTAGGTTTTGTGGTCAGTACCGAAGTACTGGACTATTGAAGAGACAAGTTTTTGTGAGTAATGAACTTTTGGTCAAGTAATAAATGTCTGTTCTTATTTGCAAAAAAAGAAACATTGTCACGAAATTCATTGAGTATTGACTTTAAATTATCACATGAAAGAGTAGTTTGGAGTGTAGAAAATCAAATCTTTTAAGAATAGTTGCAATAGATAAGTTCAGTTGTAATTAATATTCTCACAAATCTTTGGATATTTTTTAGGAAACAAATCTAATTCACCCCTCTTGTTTAGAATACTTTTGTTTTGTTGTTCGCTTGGAAGACCAAAGTGTACGGACACTTATCTAACTTGTTTTTATCACTTACATTTACACCAAAGGAAGGCAATACTGTTTTATGATTGTTGAGGGTATCTCCTTCACTGTTATGAGTTTTGCAAATAAATGTGATGATGTTAAAGGTCTTTTCAGCTGGTAAAATAACGGAGAAAGGACAAAGTCTGAACATAGAATGTGCCTTTTTCGAGTTGCTTAGGGAGCAACCATTTGATTTCTATGGGGGCTATGGTCAAATTTTTCATCCTGGATTTTTTTTGTGTGCAATTTCTATCCTGGCTTTTTATTTTTGTTCCAAGCCTGTCCTGGGTTAACCGGCATAGTCATCCTGGATTTTTTTTTTNCCCCCCCCCCCCCCCCCATAAAAATCAAATGGTTGCTCCCTTATCACGTCTCAGTAAATTACATTACGGTGTATCTTTTTCAAACTAAGTCACAGTAACTTCAGTATTTGATTGTTGTTACCGGGGGGTGCATCTTCTGTTAGTATCAGGGGGGTATTCACCACACTAGTAGCCATTACTTCGTTGCTGGCACGAAACTCAAATTTATTTGGAATCTTGCAATATCTAGATTTGTTTTAAACTAAGTTGTATCTCCTTCGTGTATAGCTCTGTCCTTAGATGATATTTGGCATTTCTACATAGAAATTTCTGCAGAAACTAAATTAACAGTACCTTCGGCACCCTGTTATTTGTCCTTTGTGTTATATTATTTATGTGCTATTTTTAATTTGATGTTTGTTCTTTTGTATTTAAGCCGAGTTTTTATTTTTCATAATTATGAAGTGAATAATTGATTTAATCAACCATTTGTATGTGAAATTCATGTAATGCTATGTAAATACGCATATAATATGCTTTTTCGGGAAATGTTTTAGTTTACACCGAAAAGTTCATGTACTCTTTTATTGTAAAACTTAAGTTAATACGTCATGCTTTAAGCAAACCGAAATAACAAAAACTGAATATCAATGTTATACGGAACATTTTACCAATTTGTTGCCTGATTATTCTATAATTTTGCATTTATCTCTTTTAAAAATAGTTTAAGAAAGTGCAACCATTGAATGGCCTTTTTTTATTTTTGATTTAAGAACCCCCACTTTTGCTTCTGTATTTGTTGGGTGATCTATTTCTACTACTGAAATTTTCTAGTCAAAAGATAAACAAGGCTGTCAAAACCAAGGACTTGAATCACTGAAACAGAAGCTGCCAACTTGAACTTACTGTGAGGTATGAGCAGAGCTCATTTTTGAAGGCCTCATGGTGAGTTCAAGATGAAGAACGACAATTAAAACGTTGTTCCCTTGCTTGTTTTACCATGTATTGTAGAGACTTTGTTTCATGTACATATACTCCATATCCTTTCATTATTCATTGGAAATCCTAAAAATGAAGTTTGTACGTACTACACTATGGCACGGTTCATTTTTTCATAATTACAAAAAAATGTAATTGTAAATATAATTCTAACAACTTTTACACATATTTCGGTTTATGGATTTCAAACGTTTTCTTTGAATTGATATGCACTGAAGATACATAAGTTGTCGAAAAGTGCATATGCAGAAGCTAAATTTACAGTGTCTTCGGTATATTGTTACCCATATAGATTCAAAGGAAGAAACAAAAGTATATGACACCTTTATATAATACTTCAATGATGCAAAATTTGGAAGATCACAATAAAAATGATTTTGAACAAATTTTCAACATCATTGGTCGATGAACATTGTGAAGAGAAGATATTGGAGTAAGTAAAAATAAAAGATAAAACAAAGTCAAGATTAAAATGTCAGATTAAAGACTCGATCATAATAATTCCAAGAAAAGAAATGAATAACAAAACATAATGGCTAAAGATTTGTGATCGGAAAAGAAGGATACTAAATACGAGGAAAGAGAACTATATAGACGGAATGAAAAACTCGGGATAGACAAGTTAGAATAGCCAGAAGAAAGAAAGCGTTTGGTTTTTATACTAGCAACACAACGAGAAGTAAAAGAATGGGTGATGTGTTGCTATAGGCTCCATTACAAACAACGCGGGAGGGATATGGAGCGAATGCATATGAGCAAAAGTTTCTACAATTTAAAAAAAAATAGTCAAAAACAGACAATGGAAAGACGCTTTTATTTTTGTTTTTCATCTTAAAGTTTACATGATGCCCTCAACATGTTCATGCATACCTCATAGTAAGTTGAAACTCCAAGCACCGGTTTGAGTGGAATTCATTGCTAAATGACCGACAACGCTACTTCCATGTTTCCCAAATTATTCCTTGATGGGGTTATATATATATCTTTATTCTCCAAAACCAAAATACAATTGTACAGAGAGCATACAAATGAAACAAATATAGAATATGATTACATACGAAAGTAGCACATAGAGCGGGTAATACGAATATGAGTGTTAACAATATGTTATATAAATATAAAAAAGAAAGCTTTAAGTTCTGGTTACCCAGGAGATTTCACTTTTTTGTTGATAATGCGTAATAATCTACAAAGATTGTTTACGTCTGAAGGATTTCTACTGTTCTTTGAATTTCAACGTATTTGGCCTAGTCCGGTATTTTTCTTTTAAAAGTAATCTTCTTTAATTTTTGAAAAAAGTCACACGTAAAAAGATAATGCATTTCGTCACCTAAACCACTTGAATAACATAGAATACATAGAATACATTATCTGTTTTCTCGTGTTATATTTTGCCATCTTCCGGTTTCAATTGATAATTTATGATTTAGAGTCCGAAATCTGCAAAAAGTTACAATATTTTTATCATCCAAAATTTTAAAGTAGTTTTCTAGTTTAAGTTCTTCCCTATAGAGTCTATGATTCAAAGATTTTGGAGAATAAATTAGAAAACCATTTTTTTATTTATTTTTTGTTCAAGCATTAAATCAACTGGCAAAGTGTTCATACAACCGGTGTCATCAGTCCCCCCCCCCCCAAAAAA